>PVJL010006303.1:0-29591 GCA_004026885.1 Lyroderma lyra | reverse complement strand
CAAGAAGATTTTAAAAACAACAGCAGCCATCATTTACTGCAGAGGTGTGAGCAGCCAGACTCATCGGACTCCACCTCCAGGTCTCTGGTGATTGTCTCAGGTGGGCCTAGAAGCCTCTTCGTCCCCGAGCAATCCCGGGCTGGGAAACCATCACCCAGCCAATAAACAACAGAGCAGAGATGGACTCGAACCTGGGTCTCCCTGGCCCGTCCCTGGTCTTCCACCGAGACAGTTTGCAAAGCAGGTTCTCACAACCCTGCTCCTTCGGGAAGAAGCAAGACACTCCTACTGCCCACCGAGTAAGTCCTCTGCATCAGTGGGATTGGGGCCATCTGTGACCTGGAGGTCTATACACCAGACCCAGAACTACCCATACACGCCTGGGATACAAGGTCTGGGTCTCGGCTTCCACGTCTGTAAAATGGAGTGTCCTCCCTTGCAACCTTCCTCAAAGAACGAAAATGACACAAGAAGGGAAATTCTGAAACACAAGGCCTGGAAGTGCACTCACACCCTCTCTCTGTCTGTTTACCGGGAGACCTCTCCACGTGTACACACACTTACCTTGACCCACTTCGACCTGGCCAGCTGCGAGTCAGGCAGATGTGTCAGGTGCCTGAGGCCCCACGAGGAGTTCACATTGCTTGGGAGGCAGTAGCAAACGTGAACATGAGTCCGGGAAAAGCCCCAGAAGGAAATATCCTTGCTGCCGGCTAGGAGCCGAGGGGGAACGTGACCTGCTTTAATTCTTGGTGCTTCTACTTTCTGCCAATGGCTCTGGGCTACTTGCTTTGCTCTGGGCATCCTCGATTTTTTTCATTTAAAATAGTTTGCCTCACGTGTTCTTGCTGAAATGAGAATGTATATAGCAGGGCCACGTCGCAATTACACACTCTACGCTATGGATTCCAATGCTGGTGGACACTCAGGAGTCCACCCAAGAACCGCGAGGACAACACCGTGAGCGGGTCCAGCCAGCAGGTTGGGGTGGACTGCAGGTGCGCAGCGGCGGGCGGCGGGGGGGACAAGGGGCCAGCGTCACTGCTCGCTGCGTCAAAGAGCTCCCCGTCCCACAGGGAGACAGGCACCCAGATACTTCACCTGCACTGAGGGAGCCATCAGCTCTAACTGGAAGACTCTGGAAGAGGCCCCTGAGCCAAGTTTATGAAAGGAGAGGCAGGAAGAAAGGCAAATCTGGAGAGACAGAAAACCAACTGGTGGCTGCCCAGGGCCAGGGGTGGGAACAGTCTGTGATGGACCGGTTTTAAAACTGGATTGTGGTGACGACGGCACACGTCTGTACTTTTACTGAAGACTACTGAATTGCACACTTAAAATGGGTATGCTTCATGGTACATAAATGATATCTCAGTAAAGCCATCGGTTAAAAACAATGTTGTTTTTAAAGGATGAGTAGGAGGTTAGCAGATAAAGAAGTCCGGGTGGGAGAGAAGAAAGGCGGGCCCTGGAACAACCCGTCCTTGCAGTCCCACCCCCAGCCACTGTCCCCACTCCCTCCTGCACCTGCACCCATTGAGACAATGCTTCTCCTGAAGGCCTCCTGCCCTTCCCAGCACCCATCACCCTCATGGGCCTGTTCGATGCTCTCCCCACGCCCAGTCCAAGGACAATGACAGCTCAGGCAGGAACGAGGCCTGTGTTCAACTTTGCGAGCCCAGCTTGGAACAAGGCCCACAGTAGGTATGCCGAGGGACACCTACTGCGGAAGAGAATGAACCTGACAGGTGGCCGGGTGGACAGCGAGAAGATGAAACCTGTTTTAAACACTGAGCTGAGGACGGCAGGACTGCGGGGAAGGAACCGGAAGCCCAATTCCAGGAGAAGGGATGAGCAAGCTTTGCTCTGGGAGGTGGAGGCACAGGGATGAGGCGGAGGGGCCAGGGCAACAGAGGGCTGACCGATTAGGTAGGTGGAGAAAGAGGGGAAAGAGCACAAAACCGCCCCTGAGAGTTCGAGTACATGAGAGTCATCCGCCATAACAAGGAGAAGGCGAGTAGGGGAGAGTCATCTGCCATAACTGGTAGAAGGTGGGGAGGTTCTGGGCTCTGCTTTAATGTGTCCTGGGGGACAGCACTGGGTCTGAGTGTTGGGAGAGCTCAGGTTGCTCACCTGCCAATGCACTTAGCACAGTGACTGACTCAGGGGACAAGGGAAGAGTTAGCAACAAGGTACAGAGACAATCAGGGAAGACTTCCCTGAGGGGAACCACGCACGCCCAAAGCCTTCTTCCTGTCTTCAGGACCATGGCAGCTTTGCCCACGGAGTAAGCATTTAACAATCCTGAGTGTTTCTTAGCCAAGGGTCAGAGACCCCACCCTGGATCCTCAGTCTTTTTGTGTGATGAGGAAGAAGGGCATGCTGGTATCACTACCCCAATCTCCTGGCTTCCTGCCACCCTCGGTTGTACCCTGAGTGTTGAAAAGGAACGATTTCCCAGAAAATGCAGCTGTGCATTAGCAAAGCATGGCGGGGTGGAGGATGGCGTGCACTGGGCTTATAAAGGTACATGAAAGGTGCCCCCAAGAAGGCATCTTTGCTGCCCTGATGCAAGCAGGAGAGGGCTGCAACAGGAAGAGAGCTAGAGATCCCTGGGAAAGTGTCTTTAGTTAGTCATGCCTCATAAATGCAGAGATATGAAGCTTTGCCTTTGAAATTCAATTATACTTGAAACGGCATGGCCACTATAGGTCTCTCTTAAAGGATTTACTGCGTTTTTCAGATGATTAAAAAAAAAATTCTTTAGACTTGGACCTTGCTCATCCGTGCCTAAGAAGTGCTCCATCTGTCAAACTGTATGGATTACCTGAAGTTACCCATGCCAGTAGATGCCAACCTGTGTGTGTGTGTGTGTGTGTGTGTGTGTGTGTGTTGTGGAAAGTAATTTCAAGGAAACATTTTACCCCCATGGGACAAGTGGTACCAAGAGAGCCCCTAAGCCCGTTCCACTATCTCCATATACAATTACCCTCTGTCATCCCCTAATTAGAAATTCAACCCAAAGAGCCACATGAGATGCACAGGTGCACAGCCTTACGAGTGGGCATGAAAACACTAAAGAAACCCAGTGAGACGGTGAGAGAATGGCGAGTCCCCAAGCTGAGAATGATTAAAGTCTACAGTGCCCTCCTACCCAAGCACAGTGACAGCAGGTGCTACGTACTAGCAAAAAACACACAATCCAGCATCAAGCCTGGTCTGGCAACTCACAAATTAGAAGCATTATCCCACAAGAAACACACATGATTGAAGGCTGGCTGAAATGCTAATTTCTAATATAAACCTGATCGCAGTCTCGATAACATTTCAGCAGCCAAGCAGCCAAATAAACGCTGGGGCTTCTTATTAGCATCCTGGATTATCACTGGTTCTTAAGTTGGTGCTTATGAACTTGGCATTTTACCACTCATGACTGGCAATACAAGGTCTTAGAATAAGTTAGGGGGAAGGACCGTAGAAAGAATAGGGAGAGAGACTGCCCCATGCATATTCAACATGGTATTTTATGTGAATGGGTGCTTGGATCTGTGCGTGTGAAGCCCTGTGGCCACGATGACAGCACTACTGCTTCACCAGGATGAAACTCCACAGCAGCTCCAGGTAGAAATGCAGCTGGCTGAGTACCAGGCCCCGGCTGGGGCTTGTACACCAGGGGAGTCCACCCCTGTCCTCCCTGTGTTCTCATCCTGCACAGCCAGAAGGAGGCATTAAGATAAATCCTCAAGGAATCTGTCCAAGCTCGTGTTATTTCTCTTGGAGTCGCTCTCTAGGAGAGCTTGTAGGAAATGAATAGATCGTTGGCTAAGTTTGGGAAAATCTCTGTTTTTCTGAGGTTTTGACTTATTCTTGTTTCTCTCCAAATCAAACGACATCCCAAGCATCTAATTCCCAATGCCAAGACCCCCAAATTATTGCACATTGACATCTACTCTCCACCTTACAAAAGGCATAAAAGTGGAACCCAAAGGCAAGGCTAGATCTCACCACCACATCCCACAGCAGCCCGTGAGAGGCAGAGCCCCTGGGCCTTCTCTCTGGCATATTATCCAATAAAACCTCAAGAGCTCTGTAATTACAGGCACTTTCAAAAGTGAAACAGAAATAGATCTAGGGCCAAACACTGGTTTGCTTGAGACAAAGGGCTGGTTTTAACCAGTGGAAGGGGTGGGGGTGTGTATGCCGATTTTGGTCTGTCTTCTGAGAAAGCCAACCAAATTTTTAAAAATATATTATTGTTGAATCTGATTATGGGGAAGAGTAGGATGCAGACCAAAAGTCCTTTCTCCTCCAGGGTATAAAATCATTTCATGGAACAGGCTGCATACTAAATGTGCCTCTGACACCAAATCAGGATGAAAACTTAGCTTATTTAGTGGCCCTGGCCGGCCATCACTGCCGAGATCTCAGGGCTTACATCCTGGCAAAAGACAAACCAGAGGTCTCTGGTCCTGTGTCCTAAAAGCCTGCAGAGGATTCCAGCTTCTCTGAGAACACCAGCAGGAGCACCTGATACGAGGAAATGGAGCCCAGACTCAGAGGCAGATGGGTCGCCCACCGACCCCAAGCCCCTGCCCACTCCATGCCAGAGCCTCATGCAAGGTGAGGTCAGCTGCTCTCTTGGTGAAAGATTGCTGTTCAGACTGCTAAGTGTCCTGGGAGAAAGAAACCACAGAGATGGAAGGAAGGGATCACTGGCTCTGGCAGAAGGAAGCAGGGCAGCGGGGCCAGCTCGCCCTGCTGGGTCTGAGCAAGCTCTAGGCTGCTGTTGGCAGGACTCTCGGCGAGAGAGCATCGTGGTTAGAGCTGTGTGCACATTCAGTGCAGTTCAATGCTATGAGTAGCAGGTTTCAAAACCAAGTATTTTTAAAATTAAGGTGTGGAACTAGGAGGCAGGGTCCCACGCAGACCCTCAGCCTCCTGCGTGAGAATGATGGAAGGGAGCCGGGTGGGAGGGGTGGGGGTGGGGTCGGAAGGTGTCCAATGCGGAGGCCCAAGGCAGTACTCGCTGTCCTGGCCAACACCCTCCTCTAGGGGGAACCGGTACTGGCCCGGAACAAAGCGGGTGGCCTTCAGCGTGACCAGGCCCGGCCCAGATACCCTGGGAGCCTGAGATCCGTCCCTAAGGGGGGACGCCACTTTTACACTGTGGCTCTCAGATTCCACGAGCTACAACTCCCAGGGACTAGGCACTTGTTGAACAAAAGGGCTGCTCCCGACCCCCACAGCTGCTGCCTTGGCCAGCAGAAGGGCCCCCGGCTCGGCGCGGGAGCCTTCGCAGCTGGAGAAGAGCGGGCGCCCGTGCTGCGCGCTCCTGCACACCCGAGGCGGCGCCGCCCTGGAGGTGCGGTGAGGAGGCGGCGCCCAGCAGCCTAAACTTTCTCGAATCTCGGTGCTTCGCGGTTAAGTTAGGGTCAAGAGACAGACACGAAACACGTGCGGGGGGAGGGGGATGTAAGAGCCCCACCCAGGATAAAGAAAAAAGATTTAAAAAAATTAGACTTCAATCCAATTAATGTAGCACCTACTATGTGCCAGGCACTCGGTCAAGAGCAATCTTTAGTGTGTTCTCATTTTCGCTGCCACGACAGACCCCGAGGAAGTGTCCCCCTTTGATAGAGAAGCAAATCGCGACCCAGGAAGGTGGCGGGTCTGGCCCAGTGCGGGTCCCAGCGATGTCAGGACTCCTCTAACTCGCGAACAGGAAGGGCTCTGTCCGTCGCTTCTCGCCTGGGAAGGTGGGGGCGGATGGCCGAGGTTCGGCTCTTCTCCCAGGGCTAGAGTCAAAAGGTGACCCACGTGGGCCGCGCGATCTGCGCCCCGGCGGGGCTAGCCTGGGCTCCCCCCGAAGCCTGCGCTGGCACGCAGGGATCGCAGACGTTCCCCGGGGCTCTGGAGCTCCGCACCGCTCCCGTCGGCGGGGAGCCGGGCTCCGCGCGGAGCTGGACCGCCCACGCCCATCCCGCCACTCCCGCCCCACGCACAGCCGCTCGCACTCGACACCCGCCTGACACCACCAGCAACTGCGCCTCGACACACAATTCCACAAACGCAGCCAGAAAGGTGCACACACGGATCCCCACGAGGACACGCCATCCCAGGGGCACACCACCGTCCTCAGTCACCCACAACTCCACCGTACAGAGAAACACAGGCACCCCCCCCCCAACACACACTCACGCACACACACACACGCACAGAGCCCGATCGCTGCGGACGCCGGTGCACACGCCCGCACTCCCCGCAGTCCAAGTGGCCGCCCCTTCCCTACCTGCTCCCGCGCAGGACACGGTCCGCCGGCTTCCCGAGCCCAAGTTGGGTGCCGCCGCGCTGCTGCAAGCGCGGGCCGCTGCCCGGGACAAGCGCGCCGAGGCCGGGAAGTGTGGCTAGGAGCGCGGGCCTCCTTGCGCCCTCAGCCTCCGTTCCAGCCCTACGCTCATCGCCGCCCAGAAAGACAAAAGGAAGCCGACAGCGAGGGAGGGAGCTAGGTGGAGGCGCCCACCCGTCCGCCGGTCTGCCCGTCCGCCGCCCGCAGCCGCCGCCGCCCGCCTGCCAGCCCCGGGAAGGAAGGGACAGGAAGGCGGGGCCCGGAGGCGGGGGCCGGGGGCGGGGCGCGGGGCCGAGGGCGGGCGCGCAAGTTTCCTGCGGACCTGCCCTCTTCGGCCACGCCCCCTCCTCTGGCCACGCCCCTGCTGGCCCTGCGGTGCTCAGCTCGGCCTTTTCCACGCTGGCCCCTCGCGCGGCTCTGACCCGGTCCCAGCCCGCGGGGATTTCGGGTGAGGGAAGGAGCCGAGCCCCGGTTCCGCCTCCCAAACCTCTGGCCTGAGGGTGTGGGAGAGGCTGAGAGGCGGTGCCCGGGAGCGTTCCCCCCGCCTCCCGAGTCCTCTGCAGGAAGTGGGGCCCGGGTGGCCCAGAAGGGGAAGAGGCCGAGTCGCCCTGTCCACCGGCCATGCCCCTCTGTCCCCACCCCCCACCTCGGCCCGTCGGATGAGCAGATATTATCAGCCTTCCCGGGGCTCCTTCACGGTGGACGCCTGGGGCCCGCAAGACAGACCTGCCTTGGGCTCTGGTTCACTTCGCTAATTCCGGGCCGTTTGGGCAGGCCCCCTGGACTCCCTGGACTCTGTTCCGCCACCTCTAAAATGGACAACAGCTCTGCCTGATGTGCTGTGGGTCTTCAGTCTCTGCTGAGCAGTGGGCTTGGTCGACATCACAGTTCCAGGGACTGGTCGCCTCCTGGGAGAGGCAGCCCCTGTTTCCTGCGGACTTCCTCCATTCCCTGACGATGGCACGCGCATAAGAGGTCAGGAATCAGGGACTTGTCGCCCAGTAGGTCCCGAACATCCAGGCCTTAGAAGAGCAAACATATACACACACCCACCACTACCACCACCCACCCACCCCAAACATCCCCGAAGAAAGGTAACCACAGAAACAGCCACAAATTGGAGCTGGGCGTTAGTGTTAGGCTGAGACAAACTGTCTTTCTAGCGTCTCTAGGGAAAAACTCAAATCCTCCTCCACAACAACACGGGGAGTGAACTCCCACGGCACAGGAGGCTGCGGAGAGAAACAGTGGTGGGCAGCTTTGAGGGGCAACTGGCTGGGGGCTAGCAGGCAGGGGATTCTGAGCCCAGACACCTCTCTCTTCAGGGAGAGGGTAAAGCCAACCCCAGAGGGAGTTAGTCTCCTAGTGGGTCCTGCCGTGGCCATTACCTGCAATGGTGACTGAGCCAGTAGCACTGACAGTGGTGATGCCTTATGGAGCCGGCGCTGCCACCCCGGGTACCATCTTTCCTTCTCAGCAGAGACCAATGGCCAAGGGCATTGCATAGGCTTCCTGTAGCACATCCGTGCAGAGGGTAGGGTTCTGGTGAGGAGCCATGTGTCGGGTGCCCAGACCAGGCCCATCAGCTGGGCGACTGCAGATGCTGGGTTAGCCGGGGTAGCTTATGTTCTGTTGTCACCTATCTGACCCCGCTTCAGTGCGGATTGGAGGGCGTGGGGAAGACTCCCCACAGGTGTTTAGGAGCCCCAGGATCTTCCATCGAGAGATTCCACCACCCTCCTTCAGGCCTCCACTTGCTCCTCGACTTCTAGTCAACAGCGAGAGGAGAGTGGTAGCTGCGGTCTCCCAGTCATTAGAGGCCAAGCGTAAGGGGGTGCACGTCACTTCCGTCCCAATTCACTGACCACAATTCATCACCCAGTGCCTGGATGCAAGGGGTCTGGGAATTGCAATCTTCCGGTGTGCCCAGAAGAAAACAGTCGCTTCACTGAGCATGTCGCGATGACTCTGCCACAGAAACAGGGCACTTCTCCCACACTCAGTCACGGGACAACAAAGTGTGATAATGACCATCATCGAAGCCTGAGCTATGACCACCTGCAAACCCAGCTCATGGGAAGAGCATCCGAAAAGGCTCACAGAGCAGGTGGACAGTGTTGCTGGGCCTTAAAAAATGAGGAGGAGGGGAGAGCATGGGAGACGCTGGTGAGAGGCTGGGTGGACAGTAAGAAAGCTCGGGGAGACTGCAAAAGCAGACTGAGCCCGTTCCAGGATCCGCCTCTCACAGGGACCCCCACCCCGGGCTGCTGGGCCTGCCTTGCCCTCCCTTCCTCAAGGCTCAGTTCCGCTCTCACCTAGCCCTGCAGTCGCTCTGCTCTGAATTTCTAAATAAGGGGTGTGTCTCCCTCAGGTGAGATACAACCTATTCTCTTCCTTTCTGTGTCTCCTGCACCTTCAGAACAAGGACTGGCAACCCTCTCTGAAGCTTAGTGGAGGGAGAGCATGTGGTGGTTACTCAATAAGTATTATTTAGTCAAGCAGCGTAAGAAAGCAAATTCGGGGTAAGACGTTGTACTAGTTTCCTGGGCGAGCTGTAGCAGAGCACTACAAACTGGGTGGCTTGGACCACAGACATCTATTGTCTCACAGTTCTGGAGGCTGGAAGGCCAAGATCAAGGTGTCAGCAGGTTGCTTCCCTCTGAGGAGGGTTGTGAGGGACAGGGCTGCTCCAGGGCTCTCCCTTGGCTTCTAAAGCCTCCAGTCTTGCTTGGCTGGTAGGTAGCTGTCTCCTCCCTGTGTCCTCCCCTAGTCTCCCCTCTGTGTGGCTCTCTATGTCCAAATTTCCTCATTTTATAAGGATACCAGTCACACTGGATTAGAGCCCACCCTCATGACCTCTTGCTAACTCGATCATCTGCAAAGACTCTATTTCCAAATAAGGTCACAGTCACAGGTACAGGGGTTAGGACTTTAACTTCTTTAGGGGAAACAAGTCAACACATCACAGGTGCCATGCTATGTATATAATTTGTCTACCACACGATGACTATAAACACTTAAAGTAAGAATGACTGACATTTGTTAATAATTTCTGACTTGGTTTTATGACATTACTTTTGAAGCACTTTCACATGTGCTACCTCCAACATTCTTGAAATTATTGTCACGTTTTACAAATGAGGACAGCTATGCGTAGAGAAATGAAATGTCCGGAGTCACATACTAGAATCAGCTACAGCCAGATCTGAAAGCCAGACTCTGCGTCACTGTGCTGAGCCTACACGGGCTTTGGAAAAAATACTATTTAAAAAACCATTACTTGTTGTACTTCAATGAAGCGGAGTGTGTATCCTACCAGGGATGTTCCTTCACATAAACGTGGTTCTACCTCACGAAGCCCCGCTCCCAAGTGGTTGAGACCGTGGAGGCCAGCTTGTCCCCAGGTCCTCTTTTGATTCTGTCACGGTCACATTTGTAGCTACAGAGGGGAGAAGTGTGGCTGCTGAGACCTGAGTGGGCAATGCTCCCTTAGGGCAGAGGTGGCACCTCTGGCTGCCCACCCTTCCCCTGACCCCAGAAGCTAAAAGCAGGGGAAGTCATGGGATCCTGCCTGTGTCAGTAGGTGGGTCAGAGGTGAAGACACTGGATCTTTAGACCACTTTGCTTATCCCCAAGGTCCAACGGCATTTGCGATGGCCCCTGGAGCAGATGCTGTGGCCCATGGGGTCACTTAGGCAGTGTGACTCAGAGGCACATTCTGACGGATCCTCTTCCCAGTTCATCCCTGGTAGCTCCAGGGGGTCAAGATAAACTAGAGTGTCCCTTCTCCTAGAGCAACTTCCCTGCTATAGACTGAATTGGGTCCCCCTCCCCAAATTCATGCATTGAAACCCCAACCCCCACTATCCCTGTATTTGGAGATAGGACCTTTAGGAGGTGAATAACATTAAAGGAGTTCATGAGGGTGGGATCCCAACCCAATCGGATCGGTGGCTTTATGAGATGAGGAAGAGAGACTGAGATCTCTCCCCCTCTCTCCACAGAGGCCATGTGAGGACACAGGGAGAAGGCAGCCAACTGCAAGCCAGGAAGAGGGTCCTCACTAGATTCCAAATTAGTCAGCACCTTGATCTTGGACTCCCAGACTCCAGAGCTGTGAGAAATCAATGTCTGTTGTTTAAGCACACCAGTCTAAGGTATTTCGCTGTGGCAGCCAAGCTAAGACGTGCCCTGTGTATCTTCTCATCTACTTCCCACCCCGTCAGCCCTACTGCCCTGCTCTAATCTTGTGGCTGGGGTCCCTGGGACCCTGTCCTCTGGACCAGGGGCTTGAAGGACTTCATTTTGTTCCTTGAGCATTGAAATGCCCTCCTGCCCCTGCTCCTTAACCCTCTCCCTAACCCTGGCTTCTAGGGAGCAGGGTGAGGGTGTGGAGGGGAGTCCAGCCTGCCCGTGAGGGCTCAGGAGCTGGCTCACTCTCATTGCCAGAATAAAGTGAGCAGGATGCCAGGTCACTTAGACCGGGGGTGGGGGGCTGTGGTGGGGTATGTGTGGGGGGTGAGTTCTAGCTCCTGGATCGTTTGCCTCAGGACCGTGCACGGTCCCTTAACCCTTTTGCTATGATGCTCGGATATATCCGAATGAATATTTCCATAAACCGACTGTGGCATTCAAGTTTACCCCACGAGCTCAAAAAAAGTACATTTTTCTGTATTTTTGTGTTTTTCAAGAATGAATAACAATAGGGAAATTTTATACTTTAATATAATCATTTATTTTAATAAAACGTACCACCTTAACTGTATTTACTTAAAAATATGAATACTGTAATTATTGTACAATTGTTATTCGGTGTGAAACTGTTTCAAGGACTTTTCTCCATTTACAAGATTTTTAAAATGTTTTCCCATGGCTTGCACTATCAAAAACAAAGATGTTTTGTATGTCCTATTGTGTAACATTTTGTAATAAATTTTTTATGTCATCAATGCCATTAAATCTAATTGATGCCACTTAGTTTATTTTGAGTATTTTTTGCGAAAATTCAACATAATGTTAAATTTATCACCCTATAACAAAAATTTAAAATAAAAATTGTTATTTATATACAAAGCAGCTCACAATTTTATTATGAAATGCATAAAATAGTCAAAATATCAACTTAATTTGTGGCTTTTTGACACATTTTGAAAAAAAAACTTGAAGTCCATTAACACAGTGAAAGGGTTAAACTCCTTCAGCCTCTTGAATTACTTCATGGGGTGGTTGAGAAGCTTCAATGGGCATTTGACATTCTCAAATTCTCCCCCTTCCCTTCCTCTCCCTTAGCAAGCCTAGAACATTGTCTTCAGCAACCCCGATCAAGCCTTCATACCGGCTCTGATTTCCTGATTTGTAAACTGTGGGCGTTAATGTCCTTCTTAGACTAAAAGAGGAGAAGTTTGGAGAGGGTCTCCGGCACGATAGATACGCAGTGCACGGTAAGTACGTTACCTTCCTCATCGGCGAAGGCTGACTGATCACTACAGATGAACCAAGAAAATTGTCTCGGCGAATCTCAAGTCAGGAGACCTGGGTTCTGGTCCCAACTCCGACACGTATCAGCTGAGTCGCCCTCACCTCTCTGAGCTTGATTCGTCCTGAGTGCTCTGCGCTCAGGTGACTGGGGCACGAGGGGTCAGCTGCAGCAAGGACAGGAGTATGGTTTGGTTCTGCAGCAAGGACGGGAGTATGGTTTGGTTCTGCAGGAAGGACGGGAGTATGGTTTGGTTCTGCAGCAAGGACAGGAGTATGGTTTGGTAGCTGTTGAAGTGAACATCAAGGACCGCGTGTGTCAACGGAGCCGCTCCACCAGGAGTGTCCGGGGTGGGGAGGACTGGACCCCCCAGGGCAGATGCATTTTGCTGGTTTGCCCAGCTGGATGGACGCAGGCCTGTGTCCGAGCTCTACAGGATCCATGTACAACACGGTTGCCCAGTGCAGGAGGGGCACCTCGCCAGCAGCTTGCCAGCCCCCACCCCTATGTGTAAGCCCCCCAGCCCAAGGCTCTGCACGCCAGGCCTGACATCTCTTCCCTGTCGCTGAACCAGGAGGGGGGCCGCCCAGAGTCTGTTCGGCTGCACATCACTTATTCTAAATGACAAAACCCACCGCCAACACCAGCGCCGCTTTGACTGCCGTTTCAAACCAGTTCGAACCGGAAGAGGCTGCTTGCTCTCCAGCTCCGCTCCTGACGGCGGCTCCTCTGGGAGTAGAGCTCCTGAGGCGGGAGAAATTGGTACATGCCCTGAGCAGGACAATAGGTGTCTGCCTAAAACAGACCCGCCACCAGCGTGGGGCGGAAGTGACCCCGCAGACACACCTGTCTCTCATTTCGTCTTCTAGCCAGCGCTCCCCAAATTCCAGCAGAAAGGAAACGCGGCCCACGGACGGAGGCGCATTTTTGTAAGTAGAAGTACACAGGTGAAATTCATTTTAATAATGCCTTTTACTTAATCCAACATATAGAAAAATATTATAACATCAACGTGTAATCAATCTAAAAATAATGAATGAGGTGTTCTATGTTCTTTTTGTATACGACGCCTTTCTGCAATCAGGGTGTGTCCTGTACCTACAGCGCACCTCAGTTTGGACTAGCTGCAATTCGTAGTCTTACGTGGACAGTGGCTAGCTTCTGATGGTGCAGATGTAGGCCAGTGGCTCCCAAATTTTAGGGTCCATCAGCATCCCCCAAAGGGCTTGTAAAACCTCAGGTGGCCTGGCCCTGCCCCCAGAGCTCCCCATTCACTAAGTCTGGGGTGTTGCCTGAGACTTTCTAACAAGTTCCTGGGTGACGCTGGCTCTGCTGGTCAGGAAACCACACTTTGAGAACCACTGGCCTGGACAGTCTTGGAGACAAGCAAGGAATGTGCTTTCTAATTCACATCTGGGAAATCTATTATCGTCACTGCAAAGCTACGGCAATCAAGACAGGGTGGTTGGTACTGGTATAAGGACAGATATATAGTTGAATGGAATAAAATTGCGAGTCCAGACATAAAGCCCCACATGTCAGTTCAGTTGGTTCTGACAAGGGTGCCAAGACAACGTAATGAAAGAAAGAATCCTCTTTCAACAAGTGACTTTCCCAGGGAAGGCACTAGATAAAATGCCTACACGGTTGAGACAGGTTCAGGGGATCTGTGAAGATCTGACATCTGATATAAAATCATTTTATTTCCTTAGCAGATTCCCGGTTTCCTGGAGCTGGAGGCAGCGATTGGAGCGAAATGACAGGTGTTTCCCTCAGAGTCCAGGGGTTTCTTTTCGGGTTGATGAAAATGCTCTAAAATTGGTCACGATGATGATTGCACAGCTCTGTGAATATACTAAAAAGACCACTGAATTGTGTGCTTTAAATGGGTGGATTGCATGGCACGTGCAGTGTATTTCAATACAGAATGAAAAAACATCTCATTTCCCTGCATCCTCTTGGCGGGCCAGTTGAATGGCACTCCTGCCTCTGGGACTTGGCACACACTGTGCCCTCTGCCCGAGGCACTCTCCTCCCCTGCTTCACCTGGAAACCCATTTAGCCTTTAGATGCTCCCCGAAAGCCCCCAGGCACTTATCAAAACATCTTCCATATCGGAATCATGTGGGAAAGGTGAATAGAAGCTCTACAATCAAAAGCCATGGCCATCTAGAAAGCCCTGAGTTGCCCATTCGGTTCACAGACCATTCTCCATCTGCTTTGCTGCTGTCGAACCCCCCCAGGGGACCCACAAGTCTACATGGCCGTGACCTCAGCGCAGGGTCGTACAAAAAACAACAGCTTGTCTCTATTAAAAATTGTGATATTTTGTTTGCGTGGATTTTTTTTTTTTTTACATTAAATTTGAGTTGTAAAAAAAAAAAAATTACATTCAAATGGAACTTGTCTTGCTGGCTGAGGTTTGGGTGCCTCTTTACATTTTGAGTGTGAGGTGAGCGGCTCTCTGTGCTCGCCCAGATCCTGGCCCTGCTGAAGCCTTCCTCTGCACAGGCTCGTGCTTCCCTGGACGTCTCACCCCACCGGTTTGTTATAAGTTCAATCATGGCCGGTCTCCGCCACCCAAATGTGAGCTTCCTGGGGGCATGGATTTGTCTTGTGTATTTGTCTCTATACCCAAAGCCTGGACAGGCTGTGACAGAAGCAGGCTGTCACTAGTACTACATGAGCCCCTGAACTGGGGACCCATGATTACCTTTCTGCACTCAGAGAGCCCTGTCCCGCTGCGTGCCCGCTCCTGGAGAGAAACACGAAGTGACTTAGGTTCACTTCCTCTCCCAGGGAAGGCCAGCTGGGGGCTGGGTGCGTACGTCAGAGCTACCCTGGGCTGTCTGGGCTGCATCACGTCCTGACTCAGGGAAAAGATGGTCCCTTGTACACCCACTGTCCCTGGAGTTCAGACGCACTGCCTACAGATCCCCCAGCTTTGGGGTAGTATCCTCTGTCAGCTCAGGTAGCAGGAGGCAAGCATGTCCTGGGCCCACTGGGGAGAGAACCAGGGTCTCCTGACCCCACCCGACCCACTGTGGTCCCACTCACCCCACTTCTTTTGCTTGGCCCTGAAGCCCCACAGGGCAGAAGCTGTCTTCAGGTGGGGGATGGGCAGGACCCCAGCAGGAAAACTGACCTGAATGTGTTTTGCTGGCAGTAAAGCACCTTGTGTTGTTTCTCTCCTCGGGGCGGCAGACTGCAAGAGCACTGGGTGAGCTGGAGGGGCACGGGGCTCTGCTTTGCAGGGAGGTGATCTGCTGGTTTCAGCTCAGGGGCTGCTCATGCCTCTACCATCTCCTCAGGGGGCCCTGACTGTCCTGTTTGCCAGAAAGGCTGTACCCACAGGCCCTCTGCAGCCCCGGGCTTGGCTGCCCGGCTGAGGATGGCATGAGGGTCAGGGCCCGCCCAGGGGGAGTCAAGTGAGGCCTGCTTTCTCCCTTCCCTGACAGGACTGCACCCCATCAGAGCTTCACATCTGGGAAAGAATGCATGGGGTGGCAACCTTCCTGGAGAGTTTGCATCCAAGACCTTCTGTCTTCTGATCTCAGGAAAGATATTAAGACACTGCAGGCCTTTCAGGCGCCTTCCCTGCTGGCTGCTTTTGAGCCAGGACCCATCTACCAGCCCCATCACCAGCCTTCCATGCCCCAGAGCTTGCCCAGCACCTGCTCAAAGTGGAATCTGCTCAGAACGCAGGGCCCACCACAAGTTGGCAAGCCCCAAAAGTCAGCCTCCCCTCCTCTTCGCCTCCCTTGCAGGCCAGCCTGCATCCACCACCCACCGCAGAATTCCTTCTGTATCCTCACATGCCGGCCTTGCCCACGCTCCCCCAAGCCGGGAAGACCCTTCCCACGTTTCCTCACAGAGCACCTTTCACCATGCAGAGCTCCTTCTACGGCTCCAACACAGCCCCGCTAAGCACCTCTCTTGCAAACAGCACTAGCTCCCCTAGATCCTTGAGCCTCCACTTCCTATGTTCCTCCCTTGGGGCCCTGAGGCCCAGCTTTGCAACGATTGGTTACCTGCCTGCACCCCCACCTTGTCCTAGGAACATCCTGGGGTGGCCATGGGGTAGCCCCAACCCAGTAAAGACACGCTGGGAGTGGAGGGACTGGGCCTCACCAGGCCCTGCCATGGTCAGTGGGTTGGCTCATACGTCGCTGGATAGGACAGGATCCACGGGGCTGCTGGGAGCCCAGGGGAGCGGTCCCTGCAGCCTGAGCAGCCAGCCACCTTCCTCCTGCCCCCACCAGCCGGAGCCGGAGTGACTCAGCACTGCGGCCAGGCTTCCTGCTGGGAGCGCTGCCACTTCCGCCAGCCAGCCAGCCTGCAGGGAGCTTCCGTGCCTTCTAGGGTCTGGGGCCTGTGTTTCTGAGTTGACCTCCCAGGGGTCAGACCTTTGGACTTGAACTTCCCATAAACCATTCACAGCTGTGTAGCCTTGGGTGTGTTGCACAACCTTTCTGAGTCTGGGTTTCCTCACCTCTGAGATGTCGGGGTTGGCACTCCGCATTCCTCCTGAAGCTGATTCAAGACTTAATAAAGAGGCCTCCCTCCCTGAACGCCTTGCTCCTTGTCTGCAGGCGCCATGCTGTCACAACTCTGCAGAGTCGCTTCTGCTGTTGCCTCTCCAGGAAGCCCTTCTGGCCCCAGTCCCCAAGAACCCTGCTCCCAGCTCAAATGTCCCAAAGGGAGGTCCATCCACAGGGAGGGGACTTGCTCCACAGTATTTTGCATCCCCTCCATGATCACACTAAGACACCACATGGTGGCTCTCTGTGTGCCCGTGTCCCTGCAGAGACCCCAGGGGAGGCCATAGGTGAGTTTCCTTCTTGCAAGAGGAGGGGCAGAGCAGCAGCAGAGGAAGGCAGTGGATGGCAGGCACCGGCCAGAGTTCCATCAGGAGCACAAGCTCCCACCTCCGTGCAGTGCCCTGAGGCAGCTCACGCAGCCCCGAGAGGCTTGGGCTTCAGAAGGCAGGTTTGGCCGGGGCTTCCCTCCCAGGGTTGCCGTGGAGAAAGATGGTCTGCCTGTGCAGCGTGCGCTTGGAGATAGAAGATTAATGTCTGGAAGGTGACATTAATCTGCTTCCTCGGGTGCAAGCTGGCCTGGGGTCATGTTTTCCAAACCACAAATCGGGACCCCCGGAGCTGACAGTGAGAAGGATGCTGTCCTGGGGACTCTGGGTCCTGACACTGGCGTGAGCCTGTTGGCCAGGCCTGCAGGCTGCAGGCAGGGAGGGGAGCTCAGGTCTCAGGGGCAGGGGAGGCTGTGCAGCCCTGACGGAGCCTCCACACCCATCCATCCCCTGGGTGCACTTGTTTTTGGCTGCTGCCCAGGGTCCACCAGCACCTGCCAGAGGACACAGAATGCCAGGCTCCGACAAAGCCAACCTGTCACAGGCCGTAGCATCCTGCATCCTGATGGCAGAGGGTCCTGGAGCGTGTGGGTATTGGGGGTCTCCATTTGTCTCCCTCCCATGTCTCAGAGCTCCAGAGGTGTAGGGGTTCAGGGTCTCCCTAAAGGGAAGCATAGGTGCATCTTACATCTCCAAGCTTTCCCTTCTCCCTGGAATGCTGAAGCATCCCTGCTTCCATGCCTCAAGTCCCTTGTTTTGAGGTACCACCTGGGAAGCTCTCCTCTTCACGCTGGGTCAGCTGGCGCCCTTGCCCCAGAGTGACTAGGACCCTAGCCACCTGCTAGCCAGCATTCCCTCTGCATTTGATGCAGGTCTTTGTGCAGACTCCGCCCAAGCAGAGCTGAGGGCAGGAACTGGTCCCATCCCCTGCTGTGTCCCTGGCACAAGTTTAAGGTCCAGATAACTAACGTCTGAATGACAATGGCTGGGAGGTGGCACCATTTGCTGGGAAAGGGCACTGGTGAGGTGAGGGAGAGAAAGTCATGGCAGGAGCTGTGGCCATCTGCAAGACAGCCCACAGGGGCTGGATATGTAGGAATGGGTCTGGAGGGAGGATTCAAGGTGGCAGCCAGGAGGACGTGGTTTGAGCCAAGGTGACACCTGGGAAGATGTTGGAAAAGAAGACTGAGCCTTGAGCCTGGGAAACCAGTAGCAGCCACCTTCCCCGGGGCTGGTGGAGCTGCTAGGCCCCTTCTCAACACTGTTTAGTTCATGGAAACTTAAAGCAAGAAAACAGGCAGTTCTCTTCAAGAAACCAGCTGAGCCACAGGTCAGGTGAGGACAGCCGGACCAGCAGAAAGCAGCTCTCGGCAGGAGCTCTCTGAATATCTCTGGTCAAGTCCGCTTTTAAGCCTCCTCAGGACCTGAACCCAGATTAGGTCCAAGGGTTTGTTATGGGCGCTTTCTGTCTAGAGCAGGGGTTCTCAACCTGCCTAATGCCAAGACCCTTTAATACAGGTCCTCATGTTGGGGTGACCCCCATAACATTATTCTTATTGCCACTTCATAACCATAATTTTGCTGCTGTTATGAATCGTCATGTAAATATCTGATGTGTGTTTTCCGATGGTCTTAGGCGACCCCTGTGAAAGGGTCATTCAACCCCCAAAAGGGTCATGACCCACAGGTTGAGAACCGCTGGTATAAAGCTACTTAGTGGGACATTCAGTCTCTCAGGTCACTGTCCACTTGCATGTACAAAATCCCACAGAAGCAGTCCTTGCCCAAGCTTTCTAGACTGATGTGGGTTTATTTCATCAGAGAGTTGGTTAAACTGAAAATTTCTTTTTAAAGATTCCAACGTATCTTAAACTTTTTATTTTTAACTTACGTGATACATAAGGAAACTTACCAAGTCAGTTTCCATGCAGGAGAAGCCTCCAGGCGCAGGTCACGTGGTTGGAGGAGGCGTTGACTTTGCTGTCCTGGTGACACCCGTACTCCTTAGGACACCTACTTCCTGCTTTAAACCTCTAAGGAGAGCTGAAAAACACTGGTGAGACACCCTGCGTGCAGCTCCAGTGATATTTTTATCCTCTTTCTATGATTATTTTACGAAGACCTTCTCGGGTGTGCTAGTTACCTACTGCTGCGTAACAAATTACTTCAGTGCTGAGGGCCCCGGAGCCACGAGACGCGTCCCCTCTCTCTCACAGGGTTTGTGGGCAGGAGTTCGGGACCGCGCGGGTCTGCTCAGGGCTTCTCAGGTGGCCGGGCTGCCGTCACGCCCACGATTGCCCCATTCGCCCACTCACATGGCTGGTGCCCACCACCCGTGGGAGGTCTCAGCTCCTCTCCGTGTGGACCCCTCCAAAGAGGCTTCGGTGTTCTCACGGTCTGACCACCTTCTCCCAGGAGAACTGAGCAGAAGCCACCAAGCCTTTCCTGACTTCGCCTCGGAAGCCACTTGGTGTCACTTCCATAGTTACTCCCTCTTTCCTTCGTCTCACAAGCCAGGCTTGGTTCAGTGTGGGAGAGGATTACACAAAGGGGTGAGGACCAGGAGGCGACAATCTCCGAGGGGCCATTGCAGACACTGGCTGTGGTACCCAGCTTCATCCAACCGCGATATTTTTAAAGACACTCACCTTGAGTGAATGTTTTCCAAAGCATTTAATTTAGTGTTCACGGAGGAACTCTCTCTTTGAATTCATATTTTATCATGTTATGTATATTTCATGACACAGTGTCATTATAAAAACAAGCATAACAACCACAAGTGGATTTGGGGACATAATTGACTGCCAGGTGAACGTGTACCACCAGCTGCAGCCGCCCAAGGATGGGGGCACGGTGGGGGGACAGCTGCAGCCAGGAGCAGGGGGCACCCCATGGGCCATGGGGCATCAGTTCTACGAGGCTAAAGGTACCATTTGGTGCTCTGGAAACCTCAAGAGGGCTGAAGAGTCTACGCCCCCAGGCCCACTCTTTTCCTCGGTGAACCTAGGAGTTGGACAAAGTCCGTGTGTTCAGGCCAAATTTAGTTCACTCCAATAAGCATGTCCTGAACACTGAGAGATTCAGGCACCCAAGGTGTGGAGATGAATTCTTCTCCAGGTCAGTCGTAGTATGAGAGCTACATAACGAAGTACCACAGCCTGGGGGGCTTACAACAGGCATTGTTGTCTCACAGTTCTGGAGGCCAGGGGCCCAGATCCAGGTGTCAGCAGGGGTGATTCCTCCGGAGGCCTCTGGCAGCTTGCGGCCTGCTGTCTTCTCCCTCGTCCTCACGCAGCCTTTCCCTCATCTGTGTCCTTCAAGTCCTAATCTCTTCTTATAAGGACACTAGTCATCTGGGTGAGGGCCCATTCATATGACTTCATTTGACCCTAATTACCTCTCCAAAGACAGTCACATTCCGAGGTCCCGGGGATCAGGACTTCACTGCATGAATTTGGAGGGGACACAGTTTAACCCTAGCAGGGATGAGCATCCTCTCCAGATTAGGAGACCCCGGTGGGCTTCCAGGCAGAGAGAGGGTGGGGGTGGACAGATGTGCTCCCCATACACAGTGGGAAGGGAACCGGGGACCATGCCATTCAGTGTGTGGAATTCTGGGCCAAGCGGGAGAAGCCCTCCATATTTTAGAGTGGGTCCCTGGGTCCCCTTCCCGCTTCTCCCTTCTCCAGCCTCAGCTCCCACTTCTAGGAAAAGAGGGATTGGGGGTGGGGGTTGCCGACCTCAGAACCCAACACCTTGCGCCAAGGCTTGGACCAGTGTTGGCACTGCTGATCGGGAGGGAGTGGCTGCTGTGTAACTTGGCCTTGAGCGTGGAAAATTCAATCAGCTGGAATGAGTAAAAGGAAGTTGGAAAAAAAAAATTTTTTAACCCAGCACCAACCACAGAAACGATAAAGAGATGGTGAGGTCACTGGGCCTTTTGGAAAATGTGACTCGGCCAGACAGCCTGAGGAAAGAGAGAAAAGCAGGGCTGGCGAGCCCCCTCACCTGCCTGTGTGCCGCCGGAGAGGTGGGCGTGCGGAGGGGCAGATGTGGAGTCTGGCCCCAGTGACAGTGTAAAAGAACCTTCACAACGGGACAGCTGTCTCCTCGTCAGCTTTGCTGAGCGTGTTTGACTCCAATTCCTGGGATCTAAGCCTCACAACGGAAGTGACCACAGGAAGCCGAGGGAGTACGCGCGCGCACACACACGCACACACAAGCACACGCGCGCGCGCACATGCACGCACACACACACACGCACACGCACATGCACGAACACACACTCATGTACACACACACACACATGTGCACACGTGCGCGCGCACACCCACACACACACACACATGCACACGCGCACACACACATGAACACACGCACGCACACATGCACAAACGCACACACGCACGCACACACATACATGCGCACGCACATGTACACACATACATGTGCTCACACTCGCACACACATACATGCACACTTACACATGCACATACATGCGCGCGCACACACGCATGTTACATATACATATGCACATGCGCGCGCACACACACTTCCCAAACTAGCTTGAGTTGCCAGGTTTGTAAGATCTGGTTCAGAGTGGCTTGGGTAGGGCTGGCCTGATAAGGCTCCAGTGCCAGTTCCAGATGGGGCTGGCTGGCGTGGCTGGGGGTATGAGGCAGCTAACACCCTTGGCCAGTCTATCAGGTGGAGCCAGGCAGCCCTTATGGGCTCAATCCCTGGGCACTTCCTTCCTGGAGAAGCACCTAGAAACCTGGGTGATGCCCCCCCATGGAAGGCTCCGGACCCTAGAACAGACTCCGACCCTCTCATTTCACAGCTGAAAGATGGAGGCCCTGGAAGAAGGACGTGCCCAAGGTCATTCAGGCAGTCAGTTGAAGCTCCTTCTACCACGTCTCCAGGCCTGTCCCCACCCCTCCATGCCCGTGTGTCCAGCCCTGGGTGCCCGAGGACCCTGAGTGCTGAGCCCACCGATAGCAGGCACTGACAGGAGAGGCCAGCCCCAGGTCCACCAGGCTGGAGACATATACAGGACTGGGGACCAGACACAGAGTACACCCCCAGCCTTCCCTCTGCTCTCATTCCCTCTCCACCTTTCAAAGCCAGAAAATCTGGCTCACCTGGCTCACACAAGAGCTCAGGGGCCAGAAGCAGCCTCTGCAAGCGGGTGTCTGTGTGTGTGTGTGTGTGTGTGCGTGTGTGTGTACAAGACCACTCCCTGACTGGCACTTACACAGCTTTGGTAGTTTTGGCTTCTTATTGGCCACATGCTCCTGATACCCAGGAAAACATGAAGAGTAAAGTGAAAGGAGATAAAGAAGTCGTTAATTGCAGAGTTTACAGCTTCAAAGCCGCGCCGCCCTCATGCCCACACGCGGCCTGGTCTTGGGTCCTGTTTGCAGCTCTGGAGTGCAATGACCATTCCTCCAGGGCAGAAGGAGAGACAAGTGATTCGCCCACAGGGATGTGGGCCTGGTGTGGCAAAGTGCCCAAACCCTCGTGCCGGAGGCAAGCCCGGAGTTTTCTCCAGTGTCCCCACTTTACACCCCAGTAGCTTTTGTGCTGAAGCCAGGGCTGGCTCTACACTAGCATCCTCAAACATTTTGGTCTTGGAACCACCTTACACACTTAAAAACTCTAAAATTTCAGAAATATTTTTATTAATTCAGTCAAAAATAGTAAGTCTACTACGTTAGCATAATAATATTTTAAATGGAAAAAACCCTATACTTTCTAAAACAAAACAAAAAGTACTTAGAATTTTGGCATTCTTTTATCTTTTTGCAAATATCTTTCATGTTTGGACTGATAGAGGATTCTCCATTTAATAATAATTAATAGGTTATCATTAATAATAGATTATTATTATTCTTAAATGCTTCTACATTTGATTTCTTTTAATCTATTAATAATAGATTATTATTAAAATGGCATTACTAAATTCTCCTACATTTAATTTATTACAATAGTGCACAAATGTGGAAAACTTCACTGTACATTCATGAGAGAATGAGAATATTAAAAGCAAATAGTGTGTTAGAATGATTATGGAAATAATGTTGATTTGCAGACCCCTTGCAGGAGTCTGGGGACCCTTGGGGTTCCCTTGGCGCATACTTTGAGAACCATTGCACTTCAGTCTGAGGTAAGGTTTGCCTCATACCTCATCTTCATTCAGCTCACCTCTTTCTCAGCTCGCCCCTCCCTGCTACACATGACAGTATCTGTGAAATCCTAAGGTATCTTGCAATTGAATTTGGTGTGTCCCCTCTCCCCATGCTCGTTTGCCGTACAGGTGTATCTTTTAGGAGGTGGCCTCTTGGAACTGGGGACACTGTATTATAATGATCATTGTCAGGAGACTCTTCAGGCTGCTCTTGGCACAAGGGCCCGTACACATTAGCTGAGATGTAAATGGAGCCAAGGCTGGGGTGCAGGCACTGGGTAGGGGTAGAGTGGAGCCCCGACGACACCACGTGCAGGCTGCAGGAGGAACAATGCAGCCCCAGTGCGGCTCCCTGCCCCACACCCCTCCTGTGGATCGCCACACTTCCTTCTAGTGCGTGTCTATCCAGGGACAAGCTCTTGCACTACTGGTCCACGGGACAGCCCCGCACTGGCTGTGGCCACCTGGAGGGGCAGAGAGCGTCTTTTCCGCGCTCACAGCCCCGCCCCCATGCGCAGGACCGGGCACTGAGCCCATCTGCAGAAGTAGGAGAAAGGAGGCCCTGACAGTCAGGAAGATCGTTCCGGAACAGATGGATGGCAGAGCCAGGAGAAGGGCGCTCCGCGCAGGGCAGCTGTCGTGCAGCAAAGCCAGGGCGGAACTGCACACAGGGGACGTCCTGGTTTGGCAGCGCGTCAGTGCCTCTCAAGATAAGCTGCTCCGTGCCAGCCGGCAGGGAGCCCCGCGCCGCACAGGTGGTGCTGTCTGGAAACCCTCGTGAGTGAAGCCAGCTTGGAAGACGGTGTCTCCAGGGACGCACACGGGATGTCCTCTGCCCGGCGATGCCCCTCAGGTCACCCTGACTAGCCTCTCCCTGCCCTGGCCGCAGCTCCCTGCCTCTCCTGGTCCCTGGGGACTTTTTCTCACGCTTGTTATCTCCAGGACCCGCAGCACGGGACCCATCACGGCGCTGGCGCCTAGTAGGGTTTGTGGAATCGGATGTTTTAAATGCATCAAGAAATGTGTATTGAAAGGAACTGCAAGGTGACTTCAGTTCTGCCCCCAGGTGACTTCACTGCTCAGTGAAGTTTTAATTGGGACAGAGGATAGTGGGGCCCTCGCTGACTCCTGTGGGTTTTTCTATAAAAGGTTTTCTTAAAATGGAGCCCATGGGGCACTTGTAGCTAAGGCAGCTGGAATGTTCAGGAACTCTCAGCAAATCTGGGCAGAGGAGATGACCATGTGAGGGACTCCCTGGGAGCCCAGGGGGATGAGCCCCTGGGCAAAGCACCGTCCAGAGGCCAGCGTGTGTGTGTGTGGGGGGGGGGGTTGGGAGGGTACAGTTTAGGGCACCCCCTGAGGGTTTCCTCCTGGAAATGCCAACTATAAGTTGGAAAATTCTAGAACGTTCACCGGCCTTCAAGAAATGTGAAAGCAGGAAGGCCAGAGACCAGGAAACCTCCTAGATCATTCTAGACGGCTCAGAAGCCAGCCAAGTAAGGGGTCTGCCTGCCTCGTAGGTCTGGGGTTTCATCCTCATTGCAGGCAGGTCTGAGGGTGAGAAGGTGGAGGAGGGAGGTGACGTGAGGGGCACAGGAAAGACCACACTCAAGTTTCTTCCTGAAATAGGTGCTATTAGAGAAGTGCATATTAATGACTCACTTTCCTAGGTGAAGTCAGTGGAGATCTGTTTTTCAAAGAGCCTGTATCTGAGAAACCAGGGCTCTTTAAGCTGGGTTCAAGCAGCTTCGTGGGTGGGCTGTGGGGTGTCAGGGAACACACAAAGCCACCTGCTAGATGTCTGTCTTCCTGGGGACAGACTGGGAAGGAACGTGTGATTTTTCTGTTAAAACAAATATAGATACCTTATGGGTGAGTACCAAAACAAAACAAACAAACAAAAACCCCGAAAGTGTGTTTGGGAGGGCACTTTGTTAAGTCATGAAAAGCTAAGAAGTCATCAGGGCCCATGTTTGACCAAGGTTCGAACTGACCAGGCATGAGGCACTGGGGGCTGGCTCTGGTGGAAACTGAGTCACCCACACGCTGTAAGAGAGATGTCACACATGCCTGCTGGACGAGAGGATTCTTCTCAGTTTTGGCTTTGGCTTGGGGTTGGGCACAGCCATTGTGCCCTCTAAGTGTAGAGCTTGTCCAAAGCAGGAGAGAGTGAAGTGACACACGAACAACAGCGGAGACCAGCAGATCTAAGGGGCGGAGGAGGCGGAGCGCCTGGACAAGATCGCCCAAGGCCTGGATCGGGCCTTGGGATGCCCCGGTCACACGAGCCACAACCACTTCTGTGTGGTCTAGATTTCGTCCATGAGCAACTGTGAGGCTCCTGGCTCTTGGACACTTCTCTTCTCCCTCGGTGCTGAGCGTCTCAGCGACAGTGACCAAGCTTAATTCTCCTGTGCGTCCCCAGAGCACACTCAGTGCCATCAGAGGGCTGGTGCTCCTAATCGGTGTTGGTGAACTTCCTACAACAAATGTGTCATCAGAAAGAATTGTCCGGCATGGTCTGGTTTAACCAGAAAGTCACAGGACCCTGCGATTGATGTTTATAAGAGCATTTTTCTAGAAAAATCCAGGGCATGATTGTTGGGTGGAGGCCTCAGGCCTGGGTCCCCTGGTTGTCACATTGGCCCTATTTGCTTTTTGCTGTGTCAGTTTTGGATCAATACACCCCAAGCCTTCATTCCTACCTAGTGCTAGTCATCAGCAAGGCTTCACTGCAACAATCAACGAAAGTGCCCAAAGGCCGTTGGGGGCAGGCACAGTGTGACTTACGGCAGGGAAGGCCTGCGCAGGGCTCTGCAGAAATGCACGATTGTTTAGAAGATGATAATTTGTCCTGCTTTAATTGCAGGGCTCTCCAGCTAATAGAAGCACTTTGTGTGCCTTGAGACATTTAATGGAGCAATAACTGTTTTAATGACAACCCTCCCAATACTGTTCAATCTCACCTCTGGTGCCCCATGTCAAGGCGTGCTCCCCAAAATGGGCATTAATCATCCACCTAGAGAGGGTGGATGTGCACTGCAGCCAGAAGGTTCCCTTCCATTTTTCCTATACGTTTTCAGAGGTGACATCCCTGGGTTAGGTAAACAGAGGCAGGGCAGACACATACACACACAGCTCAGAAACCGGCTCCCACCTAGAGAAATTTTCAAGTGGAATGGAGCAGCACCCCACACCTCTTTTCTGGGTCTGCTCAGTGTCCCCAGGCCATCAGGCACTGGGGATGTGGGTGGCTGGCTCCCCACCTCTGCCGGGCTGTGACTCATTCTACTGCAGTTGGCAGCAGCCCTGCCAATTAAGGGAGAGGAAAGCCACCCCGGAGGCCCAGAGTCTGCGAGGCCAAGGCTAGGGGTGAGGGCAGAAGGATGTTTAGAGGCCACTCTGAGCCCCACCCCTGCCCTGGGTTCCGGGCATGCTCACCTCAGGATTTGAGGGCTCCACGAAGTGGGGGAAGGGCCCAGAAAACAGAGGCCCTGGGACCTGCTCAAAGCCAGGGCTGGCCCCTGGGTGGGAGGAGGAAGCCTCTCTCCAGGCCAGGGAAGTTCACCTGAGGGCTGCCAGCCGGGCTGCCCACACTCAGGCCCAGCAAGACCGGAAGCGGAGGGATGCACGGAGAGAAAGGTGGCCCAGGAGACCTAGGCTTTGCTGGGCACTAGAAGGTGATCCTGCCTCTCCTGGGGGCACTTGCACCCAGTCACCCATAGGAGTGAAGACTGCCATCCCTAAGGCCATGGTCAAGTCCATCCTGGCACTCACTTCCTCTGGAACACAGGGCCCCTATGCCCACCTGCATCCTGGTTCCGGGTTGCAGATGACACAGGGCTCAGTGGTTGCTGCCACCTGCCACCCTGTCCATGCTTTCTTTCCTTTCCGAGATGCCACCTTCTCAGGCAGGCTTCTGTGACCGGCCCCAGCGAACACTCCTCCACCTGCTCTCCGTCACCCTGCCCTGTTCATTGCCTCTCAGTTACTGGCGCACTCTGGAATGATCCTGTTTACTTCTGTCTCCCAGCTAGCAGAGTGCTTAGCACCCACCAGGCCCTCAGCCAGCATCTGTTGGGAGGAAAAAAGTGAATGAAACAAATGTGAGTGAGAAAACGAAGAAGGAAGACCACCCATTGAGGCCCCTTCCTGTGTGTGGCTCCTACATCTGTGTGTGGTCCTGAGTGTGTTCTCCGGGAGCCAGAGCCTGCTCCCCGGGGGAGGTGGGCGACTGCTGGGTCCCCCATGGGCACTATAGCCACCTGCCCGGCCTCTCCCGCCCCCACTGTCTCGTACGGAGAACAGCACAATTTTCTCAGAACGAGCGGCTTTCAGACAAGCCTGGTGGTCCCACTGCCCACAGCGCTGGCCCCGAGTCCCCATCCTTGACTGGCTCCCAGGGCTCAGGGACGAGGGTGGGCGGGCAGCACCTTGCAGTGCCTGACCTTCACCTGTAACGTGCACACAGGGCTACTGTGAGGATTGGATGGGCTCTAACATCAGAAGTGAGAGGGAGCCTCTAAGAGGGGAGGCGGGCTCCATGGCTCCCATCTTGCTGAGAGCCCAACTCCCTGCCGTGGTCCCATGCCGGCTGACCAATCTGGTCCCCGTTCACTCTGCTCTATCCCTATTCCCTGGCTTCTCCCAGCACAGCCTCAGGGCCTTTGCACATGCTGTTCCTTCCGCCAGCCCTGTCCCCCCGAGGTGGGCTCTCTGCCTGCCTGTCTCTGCTGAGAGAGGACTTCCTTCTGCCCCGCACGTGACGGGTTTATTTTCTCCCCAACCCTTTTACCAACAGATATATTCTACTCGCCTATTTATTTCCTGCCCCCTCTTCCTATGCAAGTGCCACGCGGGCCGGGTTTCTGTCTGTTTTGTCCAGTGCCGAATCCCTCCCTCCCTCTAGAGCGGCCCCGGCAGGCAATAGGTGCCCCGTCAATATTTATTAATGGAGGGAAGAGCATAGGTGAAAGTGTCTACTCAGCAGAGTACTTGGCACATGAAAGGCTTTCACTAGACACCCCACTGGTGTCCTGCACGTGGCATTGCCAGATTTAACAAAAGAGAATACACGAAGTCCATGCCATATTTTGGACATATTTTTAAAAATGAGTTGGTGTTCATCTGAAATGCACAGGGTATCCTTTATTTCTTGTGGCTGCCTGACCCGTGTAGCCCCCTGCTCTGACCTCTGCCTCCTTGCTTTTTCCTCCCTGTCCCCCGTGACCCATAGTGCCGGGGACCCAGCAATGACACCCTGAATTTGCCCGGCTGGGGCACCCACGAAAGAAAAGCGGTATTTGTCGGGCCAGCTCTCCTGGGCTTGGAGTTGTCACAGCATCCTACCCCATCGCCCAGGAGGCTTATGTCCCACGGCCAGCCCTGTGGCTGTCCCCAACATCATCATCCTGCTTGAAATGTGGACCAAGATGGGCTCCGTTAGAGGCTGTGGGATCAGAGTCAGAAGAAGCCACTGGGAGGAAAACTCTGGGTCAGAAATCTATCCCTCAGCCCTCCTGCCCACGGGAGCAGGATACGGTGGCTGTGCTGGAGCCAAGGCCTTTTAAGGGAATGTCCCCAGTGCCCCCCTCTCTCCCCGTTCTCACCCTCACCAGGGGTTGAGGTCTCCAGACCATCAAGGTCCTCGTGTGCTTCTCCGCTGAGGATGGATGGTCTGAGCTTCCTCCCTCCCTCCCAGAGCCACCTCCAAGGGGCTTCTTGGTGACTGGGAATGCCACCGTTTGTGCCCTAGGGCTCTATGCTTGGGCCCACCACTCTCCACATTCCCCCACCCCTCCCCCACCGCCAGGGCCTCTGCGACCAGCCAGGACTGCGTAGGGACATTCAGGAAGACCTGACCCAAGGCCCACGCACATGACACTCCCCTTGTGAGCCGGTTACACCTGCGGAGTCCCAGGCCCCGCAATGACCTTCCGAATCAGACCCCCGGAGGCCGGGCCCGGAGTGTCCCAGGCCATCCCGACTGTCACACACACTGCAGATGGAGGACATGCACACGGGGCAGCAGCAGCAGGGAAGGCGATGTGCAACCAGGGCGTCATCTCTAGGCCTCGACCCCCAACTCCTTGCTGCTCCGCTGGTTCAGCCAGCTCGTACCGACCACCTTCCACGTGTCCTGCCCTCCAGCAGCTCAAATAAATGGAAGGTTCCTGGCACCACCATCGACTCTGGTTTTTAAGCCAAAAATGGGGAATTTCCTCACTCCCGAGGCCCCACTCCAGACCAGTGG
Organism: Lyroderma lyra; assembly: GCA_004026885.1. NCBI lineage: Eukaryota > Metazoa > Chordata > Mammalia > Chiroptera > Megadermatidae > Lyroderma > Lyroderma lyra. The sequence goes on along the minus strand of PVJL010006303.1, from coordinate 465 downwards.
TGTTTCCATCTCTCCCCAACACAGCCCGTCAGGGCATCACTGTCTTCTCCCTGGACCCCAGCAGACCCCCAACCCCCGTCAATCCCCCGCAGAGCAGCCCACCTGGTCTTCCCCGAACCTCTTCCTTTATTCGGGGTAGCCCAAGCCAGAAACGACCCCGTGTTCTTCAAGAGGTTACGGTTAAACAAAGGCTACGGAAGCCCTCGGGCGGCGCACGGACGAACTGCTGACACCCACACTGGAGCGCGGACTCCAGGACACCCTGCTCGGTGCGAACAGCCGATCTCAAAGGGTCCAGGCCGCGCACTCCGTGGCAGAGCCGTCGTGAAGCCGCCTCATCCTCGAGGCGGAGGGCAGAGTCGTGTCTTCCGGGAAGGGGGTGCTGCGTGCAGCCGTGAGGGGCTACCACACGCGGGACGGCCCAGCGCAGGCGCACAGCCACGCACACCCACGCACACCCACGCA
>PVJL010006302.1:77264-94318 GCA_004026885.1 Lyroderma lyra | reverse complement strand
TCATGTTGGTGCATTCCTCTATCGAGACAAGAAGGCAATGGGCCAGGAGTTCAAATTCATTAAGGGCCGAAAACGTAGACTTTTGTTTTTATTTCCAAATGAGGTTAGATACACACAGTCACAGAGAGATGCTGGCAGTGTTGGAAGGTCCTTTGTTCCTCTTACGAATATGATAGCTAAGTGTAAGTATTTTAACTACAGTACAACCCTATGGTGGAATTTCTTCATTTGTAAGTATACTGTGGCCTGAAAAAATGGAGGTCCTTGACACAGCCACACCTGACCTTCCTCTTTTTCCCATTAGTTAAAAAGGCAGGAAGAACTGAAATCCACATTGTTTTGCAAATGAGGGAGCCCACAGGAAAGAGATGGGGAAAAGCACACAGGCCCCAAAGTGAGAGTTCTGGAGATCAAACCTGACTCATACACCAACCCGTGAGGCATGCCATGTCTGCCAAAGGGCATCCGCATCTGTTTTTCCATAGGATGGGGTTCAGAATGTATGTTCTTCCTAAGTTACATTGCTGCTGGGGCTGGGGAAGGATATATACTTTTGAAAACACAGTGAGAATGGAGCCAAGGGCGAAAGGAAAAAGGGAGAAGTTTCAAAGAGGTCATCAAGAACTAAATCAGTCTGCAGCTGAAAATGGAAATAGGGCATAAAATAGGGGTTGAACTTAAGGCTCTGGAAGAAAACAAATTAAAAGTTGGGCTGATTTTGTAAACAGGGTACTACACTATGAGTTTTTGTGAATTTCTTTCTTTTGTTTGATGATAGATTGGAAAGGAATTTTAAGTAAAACATGGAAATATTTTTCCTAAAGAGGGGAGAAAGGAAAACCTTACCCTTAGGTTGAAATAAGTTAATGGATAGGACAATGCTTTGAGAAGCCTGTTATATAACGGGGAGCATGATTAGCCTTCCTGCTTATATTCAGTAACCACAGCTGCAAAGCCTGTCCAAACAGCAAACAGGAAATGAGAAAGTAGTTTCCTCGGCAAGGTTTTATCGGCCTCCTGGAGATGCAAGGATAGACAGGGAATCTTCAGCAAATCTGCGTGCTCTCTGCTTTATAGATAAAAAAGAGAATTTTATTGTGCAATGTTTGTAAACATGGCCCTTGCCACACGTATTTGGTCATTAAAGATATTTTAATGAAAAATATTATTTTATTTGTTTAGATCAATGCATTTTAAGAGTCTTAAAAAACAAGTATAAAAGAGCTATTGTTATAGCACATAGATGAAAGAAAGTTGATTTCCTCCCATAGCTATTTCTTCAGGCATTTTTTTTTTTAAATTCTGAAATGTTATTTTCTTCCTTACAAAATGATGCCCAGAATGAAAACACGATCTGTATTTAAATGTTTATCTACATCATATTTCCTTTGCTATTCAAGAAATTGTGTATGCCCAGACATTTAATGCTCAGATTACATTTATCAGAAACTAGAATAAGTACTCAGAAATTGTGTACCTGTAATTTGGGAAAATGTATTTAAAATTAAAAAAAAAAAAAACTTTTTCTAAGAAGAGGCTTTATGCATAGTATTAGAGTGGGGCTACTCTGATTCAGAATCTGTTGCCATGGAGACCGGCTTGGGCGCCTTGTGGGCTCTGTAAGGGAGGCTCCTGTGGTAATTACATAAGCTGAAGTGCTTGTTGAGTAACCCCACGAAGGCAGGACTGCCACAGTGCAATTTTGAGGAAACCACTATTTTAAAATTTATATATCATAATACCTTTCTCTTTTATATGGAAATGTTCCAGTTTTTTTTTGTTTGTGTGTGTGTGTGGGTGTGTGTGTGTGTGTGGGTGTGTGTATATATATATGCTGAGACTGATATAGTGGAAAATAAAATTTACTAAATTCTGAACATCAGAAATATGCCAAATGAATCGTATTATACATGAATGAGTTTATCTCAAACAATTTTATTTTTCTTATGAATGGACAATCAATCAGCAATTAAATGGCTTTCTCATAAGATGCCATGTGTAATTTAATCCTTTCCTTTAATTTCTAATATAAAATTATTGTAAAAACATAAGCAGGTAATTGATTAGAACAATAAATCAATGCCATTTTTAACTAAACCAACAGTTTAGTGGGTTAAGTGTGAACTGCAATTACTACATATTTTTCAATGAAAAACATATTTAAGAAGAGGAATTCATACACATTTTCTTATGCTTTTCCACATTTAACACTGTCACATGTGGTGATAGGCCATGCTTCTAGGAGAAAGAGCGTTACTTGATACATAGGAAATTAGTTTTTGGTAATGATGTGAGGCTATCATTCCTTCATTCAATGAATAGTGATTTAATGAGAAAACTAGGCATTTCCCTTCAACCAAGCTTTTCACCTCCTCAGGTCTTCATTTCCTCACCTGTATGATAAAAATTTGTACTGAGGGCCTTCCCAGCTCAAAAATACATCATTCCAGAACTCACGAGATAAATTACTTACTGTTTATTCAGTACTGGACATATCCTGACACTGTGCTAGACATTTTACTTATATCACCTGTGGCACCGTAAGGTAGGTACTCGATTTCCTTTTAACAAGGGGAGACCATGTTATAGAATTTGAGTCTATCCAACTCAAATTTCATGTACTTTGTATTACACTATACTCCCCGCATACTGGTGAAGAATCTTCAGGTATCTCTACGAATGGATGTTTTTTGTGATGATAAAGAAATGGAAAGTACAATTGTCATAACATACGATTATGATGTCAAAAACTGTGCAAGCATTGATTTTTTAAATTATTAATGAACTCTGCAATCAAAGTGACAAAAGACTAAATTGAACTATCATGAAGTAGGAATCTCCAGATTCATCCGAAGGCAATGGGATAGAGAAAGTGGACACTACTTAGTGCAGGAACAATGATAAAAATGGAACTTGGACATTTGCTTACGGCTCATTAGTACCCATTTATGTCTCGTCATACTCAAGTGATTAATCATGGATCTAGGACTGATCAATTGAATTTTATAAAAATTAAATGCCAGTAAAAATATTCATTGTAATGAGCACTTAACATGACAGACATGACTTAGTGTTGGCTTTGTTCATTAACTTGAGTGTTTTTTCTACTACTCTGAGAGCACTTTCTCTCCCTTTGTATTTGAAGATGAGGCTGGTAATGATGCTATCATTCAGGTGTCCACATTTATTTGAAAAACTATTGTGTATTCCACAGGCTCCTTTCATTACGTCCATAGTTTTGTGTCCAGTAGTTTTACATACTTTTTACCGAATCAATACTGGCCCTTTCCTGTTCTGTCCATAGAAGAGGCCCCCATGCTTTATAACTCAGTGAATGCAATTCTGCCTCTTTATCTTAAAGACTTCTTTGCCTCAAGTCCCAATGTTATATAGCCCATCTCATTTTCTGTTGCGTGAATGAGTGGTCTAATGACAGATTTCATTTCCCAGAATTTATTACCTATTGTGTATGTTGCAGTTCAGTCACAATAACCCCATCTGCATTTCGGTTGAATGGGGGGCCCCACCCTGACTCAATTTAATAAAAAAAAAAATAATGAGGCCACTCAAAGCTCATAGATGTGTCAGCACTCTGAAAAGGGTCTATAATCAATGCAAATGTGATGTGTTCCTGCTTTGTGGAGCACTGAGGTTTGACACCCATCTCTTTTGCTGGATCAAATCAGCCTCTCTCTTTTCTTTGAGAATCTAATGAAAGGTATGGACTCTCTTTTTCCCTCAAAAAAAAATAAATAAATAAAAATGCATGTGGTTGGATAATTTATTGAAATGTTAATTTGTGGGTTGTTTCATGGTCTATTTTTTGCCCTCCCCGCTTTCTGAGAATATGGTCAAGCCTCTTGAGATGTGAATGGTGCCCCTGAGGTTGTGCAGAGCATAACCTGCCAATCCATTCATGGAAGGCCTCCCAGAAAGTTCTGGAACCTTTGTACTGCCTAAAGATGGGGCTGGGAGAGTAGTAATAATGACCAAGCTTGGATTTTCTGCTGTCCACAACAGAATGGGGGCTTGAAGTCAACTTGATTTTGATTTAAAGTTTATTAAGTAATGTGATGTTTTTGCACACTTGTGTGTAGATATTAAGTTCCTGTCTTCTCTATAGTTCTATGCACCACTTCCTCCACAATTTTACAAAGTATTTCTGAGAATTTGTGACCCTCATCTCTAACCCATCCTACCTCACTTCTTAAGGTCAATAGTGAGAATTTTAGTACTTATTAAGCACTTACTACTGAGTTTTAAGGAAGAATAATTCATGTATTTTTCATAAAGAGGAGTAAGGAGTGAGAAGTTAAATAACAGAAGTTGAGGTAGAATTTGAATCCAAGCATGCTTAGGGTAGCAGTAAGCTATACTGTTATCAGAAAAACCACTGCTCTAGGACGCAGTCCTCAGGACTGGATTTTATTTCATCTTCCTTAATTTCTTAAAAACACCCTTTAGAAATTCACAACCTTGAATCTGGTCATAAGGTACCTAGTTCCCACCCAGGGATCAGTCACTGTTCATACTCTGACAATAAAGGAGAAGGCCCCTATTGCATGCCATTACCAGTCAGGCCCAGTTTCCCATCACACCATTCCCACCTCCTAGAAGAACCATGTGGCTTTGACTGGCTGTTTCACCTCTCCAGACTTCAAGGTTCCTTATCAGTAAAACGGGGATGATAAAAATGCCAATGAGGTGAGATTGTTGTGTGATTTACATAAAGATCAGGGAATGATAATCATTTGGCATAAGGCCTAGTACGTAATAGGAGTTTGGCAGCTTGTTATTATAATTAAACCACACTATTCTAATTGTGAAGGCTTGCCCTCAGTTGCCACTTCTTTTTTTTTTTTTTTCTTTGCTTTTTGGTATGTGGGCAGCTCCCTGACTGGGAATCAACCCCAGGCCGCAGCGCTGACAGCGCCAGCGCGGAAGCCTTAAGCCACTACACCATCAGGGAACCCCCCGCCACTTCTTTAAAAGTAGATAAGGCCATGGGTCTGGGAGGTCCTCCGTGACTCCTTCAGGCTTATGAAGTCTTCCTTTGCACTCACAAAGTATTATGAACATGCTTCATTGTTGCTTTTTGGATTTCATAAAAATTTTGTTTTCCCATGTCTGTTTTCCCTAACTAAACTGATAGCATCATATTGATCTTTGACATCTCAGCACCTTGCACAGAAGCAAGCACTTAGGCCAGGGACTCCAGGGGGCACCATTTATATTGTATTGATTGTACATAACACCCTCCACCCAGAGTTGTGTCCTGCTGTGAGCTGGATATGCCCAGAATAAAAAATGGTTATAATAATGACTATATGTAGGAATACTAACTGTGAAATCATATTCCAAATGGAATAGAAAAGAATGAAGTACTGCATTTTCAACTATTTTTTCCACATAGTATTAATCTTTTTTCCCCAGCTTTATTGAGAGATAATTGTCATGTAAGTATTAATCTTTTTTCTGATTCTTCTGAGGTGTCATGTAATTTTCTAATATAACAGAAATCATGGAATATAGTAGTATTCCTAAAAGTAACACACATTTCTTTAACCATCAAGTGTAATAAAGATTTTGTTAGGTGTTCTTTATAAGATTTAATTTAGAATTTAATATGGGAAAAAGTAACTTATTATTGACAATACATATGAAACTTTCTGCCTTTCCCTAGTTTGTATAAATTAAGATTATTATAAATCAAGATTGGTAACATAAAGTGTCTTCAAAGCTGCACTTTGAAGTTAAATGACTGTACAGAACCCCTGTGCCAGTTATTTAAACGAGTTTTCAAAGAGTTGAAAAGAATCTTGATTTCATTCAATTTACCATTGATGTGACTCATGGAGAGAAAGTTGACTATTAACAAAATTGTCAGTTTTGAGGAAAGGTCTCAGGGAAAGAAAATGAAAAGCATTTAAATTTTAAAATGTAAATCAAGCTTTTAGCTTGAGAGTAGAATATAATTCAGGCCAGGCTAATTTCAAATTTATGATAATTTCATTAGCTACATTGAAACTTTCCTTGATCCAGTCTGTAAAAGAGTAGTTTGCTAATTAATAATTAAAAAATATGGCAGCTATTTAAAGCATTGTTATCAAGCACTATTTGCATTTGTTGTTTTTAAGCACCATTTGCTCACAAGCTGCTAATTATCATTTTAATTCATTTATTAATCTAGGTCTAAAAGAATCTGTAGAAATGTTTTCTTATTCATTACTAATGTTATTGTAATTACTATAAAATTATATAACAGCATTTATGTTCAAATAATGTAATTCAGAACTTTTAAGGTAATTAAACTTCATTTTCTGGTATAGGATAGGAGTTAGCTTCTAATTTACTCAAAAAGAATTAACAACTAACCTCTAAATTCTACTCCAATTGTATAGTGAAGGATTAAACTGCTATGAAGAAGTAAATAAATAAAACGTTTTTGTAAATATTGAAAGCCTGTCAATTATTTTTTATTAAGCTATAAAGTTTTTATTCATCTGTCTTAAACTCACAATCATCAGATAAAATAATGTTATTTAATGCAATAGGGCATCTTCTCACTTTAATTAAAATTCTTACTTGCCTACAACTGTCATAATTTACTTTTTGAATTATGTTAATTTCAGTGGTAAAATGGTAACTAAGAGTAATTATTATAATGGAGGATTAAGTTAAAGACATTTTATATCAACCCATGGTTGCTGGTTTTTTTCTGTCTCAATAGTTATATAGAATTCACTGATGCTCCAGTCTTCCCCTTAAACCTCTGATAAACCTTTTTAGAAGTTCCCTTGAGACCCTCCTTCTTTTCTTTTTTCTCAGGTTTCCCATGGGCTTCTAACCTTAATTCTTTCTCTCTCCTCTTCTCATTCACCTTTCGTCTCAATTGTTGCCATAGAGTCAACCATAGCAACAATTTCCAAATCAATAGTTGCCTGATTTTTCAGTAGCAGCTTAATCTAATAGCACAATCGGTCTCTGTGGTATTTCTTTATATATGTAAAATCAGAACAATCCGTTTTTAATATTGAAAAGCTTTATTAATTGGTGCATATATTTTTGCTGAAATTAGTATTGCTGTGAATATGATTTTATTATTCTCAATAAGCATGATTTGTTAAAGGAGTTTTAAATGATTTAGTTTTTACATTTTATTAAGTATTTTACATAAAATACATTCGCAGAAATAAACGTTCTTTATACTCTGTCTCTAGATGACAGACTGATCCTAAGTGGAAGTCTCTCCCTTCCAACAGTGAATAACTACAAATAATAGAAACGATGTGTAATTTTAAAATCTATCATCACAAAGGAAAACATGAACGGGTAACTTTGGAGGCATACTAGTGTAGAGAAGCATTGACTCCCAACATGGCCGATAGCCTAGTCGGGGACCGCCTCCAGAGTCACTTCATGGTCCTCCTTCTCCCTGAACCCCAGTTCCTGCCAACTCTAGCCTGCACACAGGAAATTGATGATTATTATGGAAATACTCTGCTATGCATTTCCCCACCCTGCCTTTGTTTGGGGCTCAGACTTTGGAAAAAAGTCCTCTGAGCCCTCCGGTGTAAAATAAACAACATGAACTTGCAAGTACTCCAAGTGCCACTTGGTCTTTCCGACAGAAGAACGGGTAGAGCCTTCTGCAACATTAAGAAGGTAGAGCTTTTCTGCAACACTAAAAAGATTAAAACATACATGTGGGGGGAAAAACTGCTAAAACATAAGTAGAAACAAGCTACTAAAAAGGGTGCTGCTCTGGAGATTGCTGGTTCCAGATAAAATTGAGCAAATGCTTTCCACTTTATTTTTCCCACTAATCACAACAAAACATCTTGGACCAAAAATGTAAAGCACAGAAGATTCTGAAGGAAGAAGAAAATAAGGTGGAATGCCTAGGGACCTCAAGACTTGAGGACAACCTGGCAGTGACTTCCCTGAGTTATTTCTTGCCTCATAAATACTTCAGTCTGGGTTCTGGAGAGTCTAACTATCTAGAAACACCAAAAGTCACAGACAGAAAACAATCTCAAGAAAAGTCAGCTTTCTCTAGCAAGAGGACCAGGAAAAGTTAGGCCCAACAGAACAGAAACTCTTTAATCATACTGTTACCATGAAATGGCACTTTTCCCTCGGTTTTGGCCCTCAAAGGAAAGAATTCAGTCAAGAGAAGTTTCTGAAAATACAGAATAGAAGAGTTTATTAGTAAAAGAAAATATACTTGAGACATGGACCAGGCTGACACAAAGAGCAGGAAGCAGCTTCTCTACATTCTTGGGGAGTTTTTATGTCTATGATCTAAGTTCATCCCCCTTCCTTTTCTTCCTTATCCATCTGAAAAGGACCAAAGCTGCATAATGATATGAGTTTGGGAAGCAGGGTCCCTGGTTGAATTAGGTGGGGCTTTTTCCCCTTTTCATTTGAAAATAGCTGATAATGGGCCAGGACTTACTCCCAGATTCAGGGCACCAGTTAATAATTCTCCTTTCTGGCACATTCTTCTTCACACATTCCTTAGCTTTATCTTTTTAATTTAGAGGCAGCTGATAATGGATCAGGACAATATGCCCCTTCCTGCTCACATCTACCTTCCTACCTATTCTCTTAATACCTGACTGTTCTGGGGGTGAAATCAGGAAAAACACCACACTACTCCCCAGTCACAGTGGGCACTGCAGTGGCAGAGCTTGTGGGCAGAGCTCTGTTTTCTACCCTTTCCTCCATAATGACAAGGAAGGTGTCTCTGTGGTTAGAACTGTGAGTTCCATGTGTCCCCTTATAGCAATAGGCAGTGCTCCTCCCTTCAGAGTCTTTGGGCAGAACTCTTCTACTCTCTTCCTGCAGTGATAGGAAGATGCCCCTTGCCTACAGAGCCTGTGTGTAGAGCTCTAACCACCCTCTTCAGTTACTAGAAGTTGACTCGCCCCACATGAACCAAAGGAGGAAACTGTCTTCCAAACTCTGCTACGCAATAAAAAGGTGGTACCCCTCCACCTACCCAGTTCCGAGAGACTATGTGATGCAGTAGTATCATCTGAGTAACACACAGGCTAAGCAGATCAGAATAACATGGCAAACTTGATAAACTAAACTGATGTTTGAACTACAGCACACAAAAGGAATATCAGGATATGTATTCTGAACTAAAAGGATTAATAAAGAAGATTTAATAAGAACCAGGGTCTTATAACACAATACTCAAAATATCTAGGATACAGTAAAACATTATTTATCATAGCAAGAACCAGGAGAATATAAACGCAAATGAGAAAAGACAATCAAAAGATGATAACACTTAGATGACACAGACATTGAAATTGTCTGAACAGGATTTTCAAAGAAGCTGTCAAAAAATGCTTTAACAAGCAATTCCAAATAATTTGAAACAAATTTAAAAAACAGAAAATATCTGTGAAGAAATAGAAGATATAAAGAAAAATTAAATGAAAATTCCAAAACTGAAAAATACAATAATCTAAATAAAAAACTCACTGGAGAATCTCAATAGCAAAATGGAAATGACAAAAGAATCAGTGAACTTTAAGATAGGTCAACAGAAATTATTTAATTAAAAAAACATAAAGAGAATAATTTTGTTTAAATAAATTGAGCACTAGAGACCTATGGGATACTAACAAGAGTTCTAACATTAATGCCATCAAAATTCCAGAAAGAAAAAAGATTGCAGGACTGAAAAAATTATTTGAAGAAATAATGGCTATAACTTTCCCAAATTTGATTAAAGATATAAACATATAATTTAAGACACTATGTGAACCACAAACAGAATAAATCCAAAGAAATCCATACCTTAATATATCATAGTAAAAATTCTAAAAACTTAAGAGAAAAACTTTTGAAAGCAGTTAAAAAAAAGTATTACCTACAGAAAAACAATGATTCAAATAATATTTGGTTGCTCATTAGAAATCATAGAATTCAGAGAAAATGGTACAAAAGTTTTCAAGTGCTGAAAGAAAAAAATTGTCCAACTAAAATTTTATATGAAAAGATACTTTAGGAGTAAGAAGAATCAGTACATTTTAATATTAAAAAAAAAGTAAGAGAATTTATCGCCAGCAGGCTAAAAGAATAGCTAAAGATTTCTTCATACAGAAAGAAAATGCTACCAAAAAAGAAACTAAGGACATTAGAAATGAAGAAAGAAAAACTTAATGAATAAATATATGGGTAAGTCTAACAGATTTTTTCCTTGCAATTTTAAAAAGTTGTTTAACGGTTAAAAGTAAAAATTACAACAATGTCTGATACAATTCTCAGTGTATGTAGAAGTGGCATTTTAAGACAACTACTATGTCATAAAGGGGGAGGGTAAAGTGACCTAAATGATGATGTTGTAACCATATCCCATTTGAAGTGGTAAAATATTGATAATAATAAACTATACTAAGCTATAACACATATACTTAATGTAACCGCTAAAACAACCACTTAAAAAAAACTATGAAGAGATAGACTGTATATGAAGAGATGATACTATAGCTAAATCAAAATAGAATACTAAAAATATGCCCAGAGAAAGAAAGAGGAAATGGAAGAATAGAAAACAGAGTAAAAAACAAAACAAACAATAAAGCAGACATAAATTCTGAAATAACAATAATTTCCTTAAATCTAAATGACCTAAACACATCAATTAAAAGGCAAAGATTGGTAGAAGGGATTTTTAAAAACAATATGACTGACTATATGGTATATACCAAAGTCACTTCAAATGTAGTAATATAAGTAGTTAAAAGTAAAAGGGTAGGAAAAATATACTAAATAAAAGGAAGTCAGAGTGACCATGTTTATATTAGATGAAGTAGACTTCAGAACAAAGAAAATTACCAGGAACAAAATAAGACATTACATGATGACACAAGGGTCAATTCATCAAGAAAACATAACGATCTTAAATGTTGTGTACCAACTACGAGAGCTGAAAAGTATGTGAAGGAAAAACTCACAGAAATGAAAAGAAAAATATAGAAATCCACAATTATAGTTGGGGACGTCAAACTCCTTTGTTAGAAATTGTTAGAAACAGTAGAAAAAAATGTCAGGAAGGATTTGAAAGAAAACAATATCATCAGCCAATGAAATCTAATTGCTATTCATAAGAACACTACACCCAACAACAGCAGAATACATTCTTTTTAAGTGTGCATGAGACATTCACAAGACACTATACCTTAGATCATAAAATAAACCTTAATTAACAACTTGAAAAGAATTGAAATTATAAAACATATACTCTGATCATAATGGAATCAAAATAAAATTCAACAACAGAAAGATAACAGAAAAATCACTGAAAACTTAGAAATCAAACAACTTAGTTCTAAAGAATTCATTTATCAAATAAGTAGTCTCAAGGGAAATTTTTATAAAATCAACAGAATTAAAATGAAAATAAAACATACCAAAATTGTGGAAAACTACAATGTGTTATCACTACATACACATAATTACCAGAATGGTTAAAATAAAAAACAATAGTGACAACACCAAATTTTGGTGAGGATTTGGAGAACTTGGGTCTTTCATAAATTTCTGGCGGGAATGTAAAACAGTACAGCTACTCTGAGAAATAGTTTGGCAGTTTCTTAAAAAACTAAACATGCAACTATCACATGACCCAGCAAATGTCCCTCCTAGACATTTAGCCTAGAGAAATGAAAGCTCATGTTCACACAAAAACCTATAGATCAATGTTAATAGAAGTTTTATTTGTTACAACCCCAAACTGGAATCAATCCAGATGTCCTTCCAAAGATGAATGGTTTAACAAACTGTGGTGTATTTACTGATCCTGGAAAACTACTTAGCAATTATATAAAAATAAATTATTGACAGGTGCAACAACTTAAATGAATCCTCAGGGAATTATGCCGAGTGAAAAAAGTCAATCCCCAAAATTTACATGTTGTATGATTCTATCTATGTATAGATACCTCATTTTACTGGGCTTCGACTTATTGCACTTCACAGATACTGCATTTTTCACAAATTGAGCGTTTGTGGCCCCTGTATTGAGCAAGTCTATTTGAGCCATTTTTCCAACAGGTTCAGATGATGGTTAGCATTTTTTAGCAATAAAGTATGTTTTATTTATTTTTTATCTTTTAAAAAATTATTTTTCTTCAGTTACAGTTGACATTCAATATTATTTTATACTAGTTTCTAGTGTATAGCATAGTGGTTAGACATTTACATAATTTATGCAATGATCTCCCTGATTAGTCTAGTACCCACTTGGCACTATACATAGTTATTATAACATTATTGACTATATTCTCTATGCCGTCCTCTACATCCCCATGACTATTTTAGCAATAAAGTATTTTTTAATTAAGGTGTGTGCATTGTTTTTTAAGACATAATGCTATTGCATACTTACTAGACTACAGTATAGTGTAAACATAACTTTTATAGGCATTGGGAAACAAAATCACTTTATTGTGGTGGTCTGGAACTGAACCCGCAGTATCTCCAAGGTATAACTGCATAACTGCAGCAGTTTTGAGATGACAATGTTAGGAAAAACAAACTAGTGGTTGCCAAATGTTAGGAAAAGGAAGCAAGGGAGGTATGGAAAGAAAAGGGCAACATAATGGACCCTTGTGTTGGTGGTATTGGAATTGTTCAGTATTTTTTACTGTGGTAGTTAATACACAAACCACGAAGGTGATAAAATTGTATAGTACTTAATACACACACACACACATACACACACACACACACACACACACACGAATACAAGTAAAACTGGGAAAATCTGAACGAAATCAGTAGATATTAGTGTCAATATTCTAGCTGTGATATTGTACTCTAAGTTTTCAAAATATTATTACTGACAGAAACTGAGCAAAGTGTCCAAGGGATCTCTCTGCATTATTTCTTACCACTGCATGTGAATCTATAATTATCTCAATAAAATTTTTAATTAAAAGTATCTGTGGTATGCTAAAACAGTACTTAGAGGGAAATTAACAGGAATAAAATACTTACCTTCCACCAAAGTTGCCATTAAGTTTTGCTCAGAAAGCACTGAATATGCAAAAATATTCAGCACTTTCTGGGCAAAAATTACTAAAAATATATATATATATATATATATATATATATATATATATATATATATATATGTTGCTTCTGATAAATATATCATAGATTTAAATGTTGAATGTAGTACTATAAAACTTTTAGAAGAAAACATGAAGAAAAATTCTTCATGACCTAGAATTTGGTGAAAAGAGCTTAGATATGACTGCAAAGTCATGATTCATAAAAGAAATAATCAATGAATTGGAGTTCATTAAAATTTAAAATGTTTGCTCTGCATACTACCCTGTTAAGAAGATGAAAAGACAAGCCAAAGACTTGGAGAAAATATTTGCATATCATGTATTCAATAAAACAGTTATATCCAGAATACCAGGGCTGTCCAGAAAAATTCCAGCCATAAATGTCTCTAGTTTTCTGACTGGTTACTTTCTGGACAGCCCTCATATAAAAAGAACATTCTAACCCCAAATAGTGAAAGCAACAATCCAATTAGAAATGAGAAAAAGAAGCTGTGGTACATATACACACTGGAATACTACTCAGCTATAAGAAAAGATGAGATATTGCCATTTGCAACAAAATGGATGGACCTGGAGATCATCATGCTTAGTGAGATAAACCAGACAGAAAAAAACAAAGAACTGTATGACTTCACTCATATGCGAAATATAAAAACAAAGAAAAATGAAATGAACAAACGAACAAACAACCCATGGACATAATCAATAGTTTAATGTTTATTTGGGGACGAGGGGGATACGATGGGGAGAAAGGGGAGGGGGTGGGAGAGGAGGGAGGGGGTGGGAGAGGAGGGAGGGGAAGCTAGATATAGGGTGATGGAAAGAGAAGTCACATTAGGTGGGGAAATTATTATACAACAAGTTGACAATGCACTGTGGAATTGTATGCCTGAAATCTATGTAATTCTTGCTAACAAATGTCACCCCAAAAAGTCTATCAATAAAAATGAATTAAAAAAAAAAGAAATGAGTAAAAGATATAAACAGTTCACCAAAGAAAATATATGAATGGCAAAGATGTATATTTAGAAATATTCAATTCCATTAGTGTGGTAGGTAGCATACTGGCCTCCAAAAGATGTTCACCTCCTAATCCCTGAAACCTGTAAACACATTATCTTACTTGGCAAAAGGAACTTTGCAGATGTGATTAAGGATAAGGACCTTGAGATAGGGAAATTAGCCTGGGTCATACAGGTGGGCCCAATCTAATCACATGAGTCCTTAAAAGGTGAGACCTTTTTCTGACTACAGAGATACATAGCAGTAGAAGGATCAAAGAAATGTGATGTTTCTGACTTTGAAGGTGGAAGGAGGGCATTGAGCCAAGGAAGGCTATTGACCTCCAGAAGGAAATAGATTCTCTCCTAGATCTTCCAGAAAAGAGTGAAGTCCTGCCTGCACCATGATTTTAGCCCAGTGAGATCTATGTTGAACTTCTGAGATACAGAACTATAAAAATATAAATTTGTGGGAGTTCCCTGATGGTGTAGTGGCTTAAGGCTTCGGCGCTGGCGCTGTCAGTGCTGCGGCCTGGGTTCGATTCCCGGTCAGGGAGCTACCCACATACCAAAAGGCAAAAAAAAAAAAAAAAAAAAAAATATATATATATATATATATATATATATAAATTTGTGTTGTTTTAATGTACTCAAGTGTGGTAATTTGTTATGGCAGCAATAGAAAATTAATGCAATTTGTCGTTACAGAGATGCAAATTAAAACCATGGTGAGATACTACTACATGCCTATCAGATTAGCTAAAATAAAAATTACTGATAGTAGCAAACACTGAAAAGGATGCAGAGAAACTAGGTCTCTCATAAATTGATATTGGGGATGTAAACTGGTATAGCTACTCTGGGAAACAGTTTGGAAGTTTCTTAAAAAACTAAACATGTAACTATCACATGATTTAGCTATTGTACTCCTAGGCATTTATCCTAGGAAAATGAAAGCTCATGTTTATACAAAAACCTGTAAAGTAATGTTCATAGAAGTTTTATTTGTAGCCAGGGTTTAGGGTTGGAGAAAGTGTGAGAGTATTAAGGGGTAACATAAGGGTCTTGATTTGTGATATTGGAACAGTTTAGAATCCTGGTTATGATGACAGTTATTTGAAACTATGTGATAAAATTTTATGCATTACTGCCCACCCCCAACCCCCCAAAAAGCCCACAGTATATACAAGCGCTATCTGGAAAGTATCCAGCCATGTAATCTGAAAAATAGAGGCATTTATGGCTGGATTTTTTTTCTGAACAGCCTTCATTTAATAGCACCAACATTCATAATAGCCCAAAAGTAGAAACAATCCAAATGTCCATCAATTGATGAATGGATCCCCAAAATGTGACATATTAATACAATGAAATGCCATTTGGCAATAAAAAGAAATGAAGTACTGATGTATGCTACAACATGGATAAAAACATCAGCAGAGATACAGAGCAGGATGTAAATTCGTGATTGCCTAGGACTGGAGGGAGAAGAATCAGAGACTGGTAATGGGTATAGGCTTACTTTTTGAAGGTAATGAAAATGCTCTAAAATTATATTGTGTTGATGGTTGTACAACTTCATGAATATTGTAAAGGTCATTGAATTGAACCCTTAAAATGGGTGAAGTTTGTTGTTTATGAATTATATGGCATTTGGCATGTGAATCATCTCATTAAAGCTGTTTAATAATATGGAAGTAGTGCATGTAAAAAGTGGTGAAATCTGAATGAGGTCTATATATCTGAGTTAATAGTGCTGTCCCAACATGAGTTTTTAGGCTTTGACAATGTACTCTGCACATTGTACTAAGTGAAGAAGAGTACATGAGAAGTCTCTGTACTATTTTGCAACTTCTTGAGAACCTTGAATTATTTCAAAATAAAAAGTTATTTTATGGCTGAATAAAAATTCATTTTACACTTGATCTTAGTCAAAAGGCCCAGATGTGATATTTCATTTTATTTATGTACCACCTCTTCTTTATTTATTTATCCATTGACTAGCACCTAGGTTGCCTCCACATCTTAGCTATTGTAAATAATGTTGCAATGAACATGGGAATGTACATTCCCTTCAAAGTAGTGGTTTGGATTTCTTCACATAAATACCCAGAAGTAGGATTACTGGGTCCTTCTTTGTCTCTTGTTATAGCCTATATTTTAAGTGTATTTTGTCTGGCATAAGTATTGCTACCCCAGTTTTTTCTTTCTTTTTTTTTTTTCATTTCCATGAAGTATCTTTTACTATTCCTTCACTTTCAGTCTGTGTGTGTCTTTCAATCTGAAGTGAGTCATTTGTAGGCAGCATGTGTAAAGGTCTTGTTTCCTTATCCATTAGTCATCCTATCTTTTGATTGAAGTATTTAATCCATTTACATTTAAAGTAATTGTTGACAGATATATAGTTATTGCCATTTTATTGTTCTTATTTTTATCTCTTCTTCTTCTCCCTCTTCTTTTTCTTCTGTAAATCCCTCTAATATTTCTTATAATGTCTTTCTATTATAAATGATACCTTACTGGCTAATCTTGGCTGTGTCCTTCTTTTTCATCACTTGGAATGTTTCATGCCAATCCCTTCTGGCCTGCTGTTTCTGTTGAGAAATCAGCTGACAGTCTTACGTGAGTTCCCTTGTAGGGAACTAATTGCTTTTCTCTAGATTCTCTCTTGTCTTTCACCTTTGGCATTTTAATTATGATGTGTCTTAGTGTGGGCCTCTTTGGGTTCAGCTTGTTTGAGCCTCTGCACTTCCTGGGTTTGTGTGTCTATCTTCTTCTCCAGGTTAGGAAAGTTTTCTGACATTATTTTTTCAAATAGGTTTTCAAGTTCTTGCTCTCTTTCTCCTTCTTCTGGTACTCCTATGATGCAAATGTGGTATGCTTGATGTTGTCCAAATATCCTCATTTGTTTTTTGGATTCTTTTTTTTTTTTTTTTTTTTTTTTTTTTTTTTTTTT
>PVJL010006302.1:58433-77164 GCA_004026885.1 Lyroderma lyra | reverse complement strand
CTGGTTCCTTTTTATGTTTTCTATCTCCTTTTTTTTATGTTTCTTATCTCATCTCTAAATAAAAAGTTATTTTTAAGAAAATGGTGCTGCTCTGTGCACATGGATGAAATACATCGAAAGTAGGAGGAGCCCTGGGGCAACTGATAGCAAGATAACAGGGTTATTGCAGTAGAAGCAGCCAAGTTGGTCAATCATGCCATGCTTCTATCTATATAAAGCAACAAGCAAGAGCAGTGCCCACCTTCAGACAGCAAATACATGTAGGGGCCTCTATTGGAAAGGAAGGCTTAAAGCCTTAAAATAATGGTTGGTCAGGAGGAATGAGGAATGCCCACTCCAGAGATTGGCTATAGGTTCACCCCCATCAGTAGTTTATTCTGCTTCTCCCCTAAAGTGACAAGGCAGTTTGCCAGTCCACTCCCAGCATCACATCTTAAATCTCCTTCATATGCAGACTGTAGTAAATTGATGGAGCTTTCCTAGAACAGTCTAACAAGGCTTCATAAATACAAAGATACACACATGGCCTTTCATTAGTTGGGATACACAAGCATTGTGAGAAAGAGCACAAAGCATGAACAAATGCACACAAGAGGAAATAGTTGATAGAGTAGGCAGCATTAGATTTTAGAAACACTATTATTACTTCATTGAACACATATTTGTTGAGCCTCTCTAATATGTTCCAGGCACTTTTTTAACTTCTGGGGATATCATCATAAACACAACAGGCAAGGTTCCTGCCATCATGGACATTCTAATTTACTGATAGGGACAGACAACAACAATAACAAAATAAACGAAGTAAAATACTTAGAGAACAAAATATGTTTTGGATAAAAAATAAAGCAGAATAAATAAGGGATGGGAGAGAGAGAAAATGTATGTGTGTGAGGGTACTAAGTGCTACTTTAGAGAAGGTAGTTAGGGAGTACCTTTCCAATGAGGAGGTAACTTTTTTTAACAGAGATTTGAATAATGACTCAGAGTAAGCCTTATAACATCCAGGGGGAGAAGAGGCAAGCAGAGGGAAGAACAGGTGTTTGTGTTTGGAGGGTGCGAGATATTGACAACAGCTGAGAGACCAAAATTTTTGGAGTAAAACGATCAAGGTCAGGGGATAGGGTTGAGGGGGGCGATGGTTCAGAGACTCCACAGGGGTCTGATCATACAGTGGTTCTCAACCTTCCTAATGCCACGACCCTTTAATAGAGTTCCTCATGTTGTGGTGACCCCCAACCATAAAATTATTGGTAGCTGCTCTCTACACATGTGTGACTGGTCTGCATAAGTACATTATGTGTTTTCCGATGGTCTTAGGCAACCCCTGTGAGAGGGTCGTTCGACCCCCCAAAGGGGTCGTGACCCACAGGTTGAGAATTGCTGATAGGACATTCTAGGCAATGATTAAAAATTTGTGATTTTATTCTAAGCTTAGTTAATACAATATGTTCAAAGAGATGCAAGAGAGTACTTTAACCAAGACTTTTTTTTTTAAAAAAAGAATCAGCCAGCATTTGAAATGAATTACTCAATAGAGAAGGAGAATAGCAGATGGGACACACAAAAAAGAGCAAATTAGTGAGCTGGAGGAAAAACCCAATTTTCCCCCCAGAATACAGGACACACACAATAAAAAACTATGAATGATATGATTAGAAAAGTCCTTTTAGGAAAAATGGAGAAAAGACAATACCCCTAACAATATAAATATAAATATACTCTTGACTAATCCCATTAAAGGTCTTCAATTTATAAGAAACAGAGCAAACCCTGCATCCAATAAAGATATAAATACTTATTAAATATCCACGAATCATTACAATATTTGGCCATGGACCACATAGTGAAAGAAAAAGACACACAATTGTCTTATGAAGCTATTTTAATCTCAAGATGCAAACAAGGCAAATCCTACTCAAGAAATAAAATTAGAGGTAAATTTCACTTAAAAATATGGAAGTAGAGTCCTAAATAAACTTTAGCAAATCAAACCTGGCAATGTAGTAAAAAAAAAAAAAAAGCCAAGTAGAGTTTGTCTCTATATATTGAGATGGTTTGCTATTAAAAAAAAACTATGTAATTTACTACATTATCATGTTAATGTCAAAGCAATATGATTATGTCAAATGATATAAGTAAAACTTTGGGTAGATTTCAACATTCATTTATACTTTAATATTTTTCAGGTACAAGAGATTTATTAAAAAGACTCCCCAGAGACACTATTAAGTGACTAGGAGGAAAGGGAAAGAGAAGAAGCCGAGGAACAGTGCGATTTTATTGAAGTTCCAACCTTGGCCTGATCTCAAGGGTACTTCTGGAGAATAAACTACTCCTCAGAGTATATCCTTCCTTAAGGCAAAGGAAATTGTACTCCTAAGCCAATTACCAGCCTCAGGCCAAGGGGAATGATAAGGCTAGGTGGGAGATGGGGTAACGATGGGAGACACAAATTTCCAGGTACTGATGGCTCTCCATCTGGGCTGATGGAGTCCAGTACCAGGTCACAGATACCAGTCTTTGACTGCAGAGCACTTAGCTAGGGGCTGGGCACTTGGCGCTTGGAAAAGGAAATCATAAGTGATCAGGGCAGAGTGCTGTCAGCATCTGCCACAGTGCCACACCTCCAATACTGCCTGTTCTCACTGCGAGGCACAAGGTAGTGGGGCTGTCATCATGTTCTACTGCAAAAGAAAATGAACACTATCTTCTGAAAGTCCCTAGATCAGCTTTTCATCATCCAGAGACATGCTTCCTTTCCCTAGTGGATAGAAGTGGGTGTCCCGGAAATGCCTCTGTAAGACTCAACAGCCATCCCAGTTGAAGATGACCTGGGCCACTTGAAAGCTGTGGAAGGCATACTTTTGGCTCTCCTGGTCCTTTAGTTTGGTGATTTTCTGAGAAAGCAACTGAGTTCCAGAGTCTGGTTGTGAATGGCCAAAATTTTCATGAAATCTGTACAGAGATTTTTTTTTTTTAACTCTATGAGTATTGTCGTCTCTTGGTTGACCTTTCATAGAAGGGTAAAGCCATAAATTCTCAGAGGTCCAGGATTCATTTTGTTTAGTGTTTAGGTTACTGGTGTCTTCATTTATTCCTTCTCTTATGCTGTTCCATTCCTTATGTAGAGCTAAGTTTGTGATCTATATCTTTTTCTTCTCTCTGAAGAATTTCTTTGAATACCTCTTATATGGCAGATTGACTGACAAAAAATTATCTCAATTTTTGGTTGTTTGAGGTCTTTACTTTTCTTTAATGATTGAAGGATAATTTCATAGGCTACAGAATTCTGGGTTGGTATTTCTCTCTTGATGTTTTAAATATTTCACTTCATTTTCTTCTTGCTTGCATGGTTTCTGAGAAGTTGGATGTGATTCTTATCTTTGTGTCCCTATAGATAGGTGTTTTTTTCCTCTCTGACTTGTTTTAAGATTTTTTTCTTTTATCTTTGATATTTTGGAGTTTGAATATAATATATTTAGGTGTAGTTTTGTTTTGTTTTGTTTTTTTGTTTGTGTGCTTCATCATTTATTTCGCTGGGTGTCCCCTGAGTTTTCTCCATCTGTGATTTGGTGTCTCACATTAATTTGAGGAAATTGTCAGTCATTATTGCTTCATTTGGAGAAAATATTTTCTACTAGAAGGTTGCGTCCAACACGATACGAGCAGTGGGAAACTGGGAAGGGTGATGCAAGGTGACAAAAGACAGTAGCCAATAATAAATTATAAGCAGGGCCAAAGGACTCAAGCCTCAAGGACTGAGCACTGAATCAGACCAATGCATAGCTTTTATTTGTGCATGGAATGAGGAAGAGAAACTTGTATGGGGAAGTAAAACTTGTTCTTTCCAAAGTCTGTGATTATCATGCCTCATGAATGTTTTCCCAAAAGTCCCCATTGTGTTCCAGCACATATTGTGCCCTCACATACCAGCACTTAACCCCAGGGAATGGAGTCGTTGTTATTACAAACACATCCATTAAGGAGGAATGGTCGATATCATTCCATGGATCTCAACCTGAACTGTACATGGGAAGTGAGGCAGCCAGGGGGCAAGAGATTAACCTCAGAATGGGTAAGGGTCTATGTCTCAATTCTGTTGAGCCCAAGCTCTCTCCTGATGGCCCCTATGCAACTGTGCCTGTCTTAGGTTATTCCTTCCTTGAAGAATCTTACCCGTCATTGACTAATGTGTGGTGTGAGGTGTGTGAGTGAGGGAAAAATAGTACCCCTGAAAGAGAGGCTCAGTTTTGTCTCCTAGACATTCTATGTCTCCATGGCCTCCACATCCAGCTCTTGCCTTAGGATGTCATGGGGAATGTGTGTGTGTGTGTGTGTGTGTGTGTGTGTGTGTGTGTGTAGGGTGACAGACAGGTCTGCAGCTGGAAGGCAACACTAGAACATCTAGAGTAATAAATTAAGAAACTCTTGGAAGTACAAAGAAAATTCAGTAATGCATGAAATACAAGATTAATTTTTTCAAACATTTCTATATGTCAGTAGAAACAAAGTGGAAAATATAATTTTTAAAAAGGTCTTTTTTATATATGCAACCAAATCATAAGTATTTAGAAAGAAAATTGATTTAAAATATATGTACAACCTTTGTGGGTAAACTATGAAACTATTAAAAGTCATAAAAGAAGACATGAATAAATAAAAAAGTATTCAACATTTTACTAAGAGTCCTAAACAATGAAAAAGATAGAGAAGACAAAGTATAAATGGTTGAAAGAAAGATTTCAAATTGGTCTTTTTTACAGTTAATAATGTTGATAGCTCAGAAAGTTAAAGTGAATCTAGGAAGAAACTGGCAAAATATGTTCTTGGATTTTTAGCAAGGGAGCTTAGATGTATGATCTACATGTAAAAAGTAGTATCTTTTCTACATCCACTTAGTAATGAATCAAAAATGCTTTTTAAAAAGTAAGTTCCTATTTGTAGTGGGTTGAACAGTATCCCCCTAAAATTCACACCCACCCAGAACCTCAGGTTATGACTCTGAAAATAGGGTCTTTGCAGTTATAATTAGTTAAGAATCATGAGATAAAATCGTCCCTGATTCAGGATGAGTCCTAAATCCAAAGACTGACGTCTTTATGAGAGAAAGAAGAGGAATAATTTTTAGACACAGGGAAGAAGGCCACATAAAGATGAAGGCAGAGATTGGAGTTAGGCTGCCACAAACCAAGGAATGCCAGGAGGCAGTTGAATCTGAAAGAAACAAGGAAGAACCCTCTCCTAGGGACTTTGGAAGATGTGTGGCCTTGACCACATCTTGATTTTGAACTTCTGACCTCCAGAACAATAAAAAAATTAATTTCTAGAATATTAAGTCACCGAGTTTATGGTAATTTTTTATGGCAGCCCTGGGAAACTGGTACACCATCCATGATACCACAAAAACTCTAAATTACCTATGAATAAATCCAATTATAAATGTACATAATCTTAATGAAAAAAATAATATATTTAAATTTTTTTTCATATTTTTATATCCTATACACATGCAATATAAGAATTTGGTCTAATGAAATAATAGTTTATTAGAACAACAATTTTGTGAGTTCAATTTAAAATATAATTTATTTAGGCTTGTGATTTTAATGTATTATCTGTGTTTCATAAACATTAATAGAACATTATGAAAATATAAAAAATCACCTTTTGAGAAGTGTAATTTATTTAATATGAGTTATTTAAGTACTTGGAAAATTTTTGTGTGTTAAATCAGATAATGTACAAGTTTAAAAGGAAATAGAATATATTACTTTCATGAATACAGTATGAAATATAAATTCATCTTAATATAAATCAAAGACCTCTTACAAGTGATTGTTAAAATTTACGATGAACAGAATCATAAGATTTGTAAGCTCTACCTCAAACACAAGCTCTAGGTTTTATAAGCTGTGACTTTAATAAACTATTAATTTTTTAAAACCAAAAATAACCCCTGAAGAGTGTTTTCTATATCAGAAAAACCATCCTCAAGGCACACAAAAAATTAGTTGACAATATTGTTTAGTAAAAACACACTCTCACAGTAATACTTTATATTTCTATAGGTACATATATAAGAAAACAATAAACAGAAAAAAGAATACATACACAACAAAAATGGTGTTTTCTCTCAGAAAGAAGTCAAACAGATTTTAATTTTATCAGCAATCCTTGAATATTTTGCCATGCAAAGCAAAATATGTTGTTTTGTGTAAATAAAAATAATGTGTTGCTTGTGTAAATAAAAATAAAGAAAATCCTTTGTCAGGTCGCATGTTCAATAATCAAGTTTAACATAGTTACTTTCAACAATAGGCTTTCTATGTTGTCTTGTAAGTCTGTGTCAGGTGGAGTTAATGTTAATATTTTGTATTAACACAAAACCATAGTCCTAGCACTATCATTGTCAACCATCTTCCCACTTGAGGGGCTTTATATAATGGGTAAAACTGAAAACTACAAACAAGACTCAGAATGTAATTTTGGTACTAACATTGAGTGTTTAATTGTATTTATCAATATTATCATGGTAAAGGGTAAAACATCTTATAATGGTTTAGGGAATATCAAAAGTAGGAAAGCGTGCTTGAAAAAGGGAGCTACCTGATAAGACCATAATTTCCAAGTGTAGCCTGGAGAAAACATTTGTTATTTTCAAAAGGCTAAATGTAGAATTCCTCTGGAGGAGCTAAGACCTTTGTTTGTTGGAAAAGGAACCCGCAGCCAGGTTGGATGTGAAATAGTAGGCTCTAGGGCATGATCTGGAAGAGAAGGGAGAACAGAGGGAAGGATAAAAGTCTTGGCATAAAGATTTCATCTTAGGGCAAAACTTAGAGGGTCCTAATATTGAAGCTAAGTGTGCTTGGATTGAAGTTCCTTTAAAATTATCATCTATGACCCTGTTTTGGAGAATAAGTAGACAAAATACAGTGGCATTACTGGAGCTTGTACATGAAGATTTTTGGAAGATGAGATATTTAATTTAAATTACTGCTATCTGTTAAAACTAGTGTTTAGAAAATTTTATTAGGTTGTAAAATAGTAGGGTTTTAAATTTTATTTATTCTTCTTCTTAAGAAGTAAACAAATCATACATTTTGTCTTCCCTGGCGAAGGCTTTAGTAATATCTAATATGATTACAAAACTCCTCCTAAAATTATGTGTAAATCTTGCCCAGCACAGGAGTCAGCCCCACCCTGACCTGGAAGCCAGAGCCACTAGCTGAAATATTTGAACAAATTTTCCTTTGCTCCATCATGTTAAGCCTTAGAAAAGGAGTGTCCAAGTTTTTGGTTTCCCTGGGCCACAATGGAAGAATAATTGTCATGGGCCACACATAAAATACACTAACACTAATGATAGCTGATGAGGTCTGTGTGTAATTTTCATGTTTTAAAAAAGTTCACGAATTTGTGTTGGGCCACCTTCAAAGCTGTCCTGGGCCACATGTGGCTCATAGGCCACAGGTTGGACAAACTTGCCTTAGAAGAAAGAGAGTCCTGGGCTGTTGAGGCGAGACATCCAATTCCTGGGTAGAACTGAACTCTGCAGGACCCCCCATCCCCAGCTGAGCAGTGGCTCTCCCCCTGATAGAGGGAATTGTCTAATGTTGCTGGCAATAAAGATCATTTCTGCTCCCACATATTCAGGATATTAGGTACAACTAATCAATGAAAGACCAATTGAGGTTATTTATAGAGAAGCATTCTTCAATGCTCTCCGGGGTCAATAAAAAAACAGAGAATTTTGTTTTTGTCCTTGGAAACCCAAGAGGGAGAAAGAGGTGCTGGAGAAAGGGACTGATGGTCCAGTAAAATGGTAGCAACACTGGGCACAAGGAGCAGCTAGGACCGGAGAGGAATATCTAGGGATAAAGATGACTGGAAACTAGATCAAAGGTAGGTAAAATAAGGATACTTAATAATAACTTTTATACTGTTTATTTGGCAGTGCTGTGATATGACTCTCCTCCATCCCTCACCAACCTAAATCTTCAGTGCCACTTGCATTAATTGTCTTACTGATTCTTTGTAGATCATTAAAGGAAAGGGAATGGAGCTGCCTACCATAGGGTAGAGGGAAGAGAAGAGACACAAGAAATAAGACACAGAGCAGAGGTGGAGAATTCGAAGTAAGCAAGAAAAAAGGGTGATAGAACTGGACATGGGTGATTCCTGAACTCCATGCTGAGAAATTTTTGGAGTAGATTATATGAGATTGTGCTTGAGTGAGTTTAAAAATATACAGTAGACTCTCAGTTAACTGGCATCCATGGTGATTGGTAGATGCTGGATAAATGTAAGTAGACACCCCATTAGCCAGAACTCAAGCAACTGGCACTCTCAAGCAACTGGCAAAATTTCAAACAACCAGCAAAAATTTTTGCCATTTGCTTGAAAGTGCTGGTTGTTTGAGTTCTGGTTAATTGAGAGTCTATTGCATTAAGAAAAAAATAACCCTAAAGTTTGTAGGTCTGGGGACCCACCCAGGAGGCTGTGATGTGGATTACATATCTCTGATACCAACCATGAAGCATTAAAGAGCTCAAGAAATGGTTCTATGTATTCCAGTGACTCAGGATTCATTACCTTCTCTTTGTCCATCCATCTATTGATCATTCATTTTACTTATCAACTTTTCTACTCCCAATTTCCCTCAATATTTCCTCTAAACCTTTAATGGTTTCTTCACTGTTTAAGGAAATTTCTAGTTAATGAAAGTGGTAGAATTAGTAAACACCGATGCACTCTCTGACCTCACCAATGTAAATCTAACAAAACACACAAATTCCATGAAAGCAAGGGAAATGGGTGGAGTGAAGAAAAAGTACTTTTTCTTGCTGTTTTCCTCTTTGGTGAAAGGTAGTTGCTTACCAAAGATTTAGGAGATTGCCTGGGTGAGATTTTCTGTAGTCTCTGGGATGCTATGTGGAAAACTTTTGATCCTAGGTCAGCTCCAGAGTTGCCCTTGGGCTTAAAGGTTAGCAGTCTGCTCTCATGGACCAACCTGGAATCTAGCAGAGGCTGCTGCTATACAAGTCCATCATGTCTTTTAATCTTCCTCTGTGTGTTCCCTACTGTCCAATTCTGTCCAGTTTCCTCCACCAGGAATTTTCCATTATTCCACTGGCCAGTCCTGGACACACTCTTGTGATTTCTCATGGCTTATGGATCTCTATGCAGTGCCTCGTGTGATAGAATTAGCTTCTTTTTTCACTGTTTACTTTTTAAGATTTAAAATATACGAGGTATATGTATGTATTTTAAATCTTAAAAAGTAAATCATAACTCTTCTATATGAGCAGAAATTAGTTACTGAGGGTCTTGACAACGGAAACGTGTGTGTATACACACACACACACACACACACACACACACACATACATATGGGCTGTCTGGAAAGTAACCAGACATGTAATATGAAAAATAGAGACATTTATGGCTGGAGTTTTTCCAGACAACACTCATATATCAGTGTCAAAGAATATAAAAGAGGCTATTAGAAAGGAACCACGAGGTTACAAAGGTTAATTTAGCATCCCCCCTCCATCTCTGCAATTAATCATACTTCATATAAACAGCTATTATGTTTTTAAGTCATAAAGTATTAAGTCAACATATATGATGACCATTATCTGTGTTTGAAAAAAGAAATAGGCCTACTCCAAACGCCCACACTAAAAGTGAGCTCATTTTCCCCCTGAGGCACCCAGGGAAATTCAAGCTCCATAGCTTCAATGAAATACCAAATAATGAAAAGAAAATGTACAGGCTTAAAAAGAAATAATGATAATAATAATAAAGCACTGTTTGCAGGAAAAATAAATGGAAGACAGGAAAGGAAATAGGTCTCCACAAGTAATTCCTTAAGACATTCATGTCTGTTTCCTGAAATAATACATATCAAATAAAATCTAAATTCCTTCTGCTTGTCTGTGTTTTGCACACATAGTTCATTAGCAAAGGAGTGGGGGTTCCCGGAAATGGGAGCATGAACCAGGTGAGCAATTTCCTGGTCTTTACAACATCGCCCCCTACACAAAGAGCGTCTGACCTGTCCCGCTGTCCATCACAGCCCATTCTCTGACCCAAACAATGAAATAAATGGTTGCTTTCAGCTTCCACTCATTAAAATGCTGGCCTGTCTTCTCGACCAGGCTGCAATCAGGTCACTGTGTCCCTGACAATATCAAGGGCTAGCCTCAGAATGTGATGGTCAGTGGGCTAAGTACCTCTGTTCCTCAGATGTTTCCTTGAATGGGCTTTGAGGCTCTGTCTGAAACTGAGGTCCACCGTGATACTCCCGCTTTGTTTCCTGGGGCAGACCCAGTTCTATCACTTGCACTTCTTTTGTCATTCTGTATGAATCAAAGCTGTTCACCAGAACAAAGAATAAATGGCACGGAAGGGTACTTAAAGGAGGATATTGTACATTTTTCAGAAAGCTCACCCACTTGAAGAAATTACTGGCAGTTTTTCAGTAGTTCTTACTGGATAAGAGTGTATGGTGACCATCAGAACTTAGAAAAAATATATATGGTTACAATATACTCCACTGGATTTACATACATATATGCTATTTCCAGAAAAAAAACAAAAATGCAAAAACAAAACAAAACAAACAAAAACCACATTATAAAGAATCACTATGCAAAGTAGAATTAAATAGAGTTGGAATTAAATGGAGCTATGTTTGTGTGTATGGTTTTTAAAAAGAAGTCAGACATCAGCACAGGGAGAAAGAATTTTCAAAAGTGGATTACCAGAGAGAATGAGTTGAAAAGATAAGAGAGGGTGATTATCAGATGCTATCTTAAAATTGAGATTTGGGAAGTGTAATTACTGGCGATGGCAAAATCTTAAAGTAGCTCCATAGGAGTAGTGGCAAAGTAAAGTAAAGACAAGGTCATTGGAGGGAAGGAAGTCACTGACCTGAAAAGATGAGGCTGGAAACGTTACACAGGTGGATGCTTAAATCACCAAGAAGTTAGACAGTGTGGTATAAAAGGGAGTAGTTGTGAGCCAGGAGCTAGAACCTTCTAGGACAGATGAGAAAGTGTTCTGGGGTCGAGCGGTCAGCAGATAACACAAAGTTGAAGACAATATTTAGAGAAGATGTTGAGGACATAGGAGATTTTGTTATGACTGACTATGAGTTCCAGAGGCTACAACAAAAGTGTTTTGGAGGTTGGGGTGGGGGATGAGGAGAAGGGAGAAAGTATTCCGCAATATGGGGAGAGTGTATAGAGAATGAAAATTGAGTAGGAAGCCTGGGTTTCTCATGGTGATCACACAACATGACAACGAAAGGTCTAACGAGCTTACTCAGCTGCTGGAGGTGAAGCAGTGAGTGCAGAAGAAGAGACAAGTCCTGCTCCAGGGCTGCCTTGTTACTCCTGACAGTGGGGGAGACACAGAGGCCAGGAGAGAGACTGTCTTAGGTCAAGCACAAATAATTCTGGAGATTTCTTTCTAATCCTCCCCTACCTTCATCTTCCACATGGGTCCCAGTTCCTATGGTGGGATAGCAAATAGGTTTCATCCTCTATGGATAGGGAGTGAGTTTCCGGAACACTGCAGTGTGAAGAACTTCAAGGCCACATCCAGATTCAAGACAATGCAAATGGCCACCTCCATGCCATTATCTGCTTTCCCTAGTTTAGGGTGATCCCTAAAGCTCCATTCAATTCCTCATTCTCCATCCCACTCCTCACTTTTCAGCCCACCTTTTAGCAACTTACACATCCATAAAACTTTTAGGACTTTTGCCTATACAATTGCACTCCAAGCTACAAGCTTAAACCTTCTCGAAGGTGATTGACTAGGTTTGCTACACTCTCTGTTAATGAGCCCCAAGTTCAGCCTAGACTTCATTCCTGAGAACCAGAACTTGTTTGCAAATGTGCTCTTTAAACCTCCCTGTCCCTACCACCCCAAAGTGTTCCCTTTCATCCCAATCAGTGTACAACCATTTGCTCATTTGAACAACTCAAGTCATCTTCACCTCCTCCTTTACTTCACATCTCATTAGTCAGCCATTTCTAGCCATTTCAACCTTTGAAATTCCTTCAATCTGCCCTCTTCTCTCTCCCCACTGACTCTACCTGTTCACATGTGTATCTTCTCTCAAGTAGTTTGAGAAGTATACTCCAACTCACCTTCCCACAGCCAGTGGAGTGACCTTTGTAAGACACAAATGTTTCTTCCTTCCTTAAAAGGTTTTTGTAGCTTTACATCATATACAAGATAGAGATAAAAAGTTTTAGCCCTTGACACAAGAGAGCTAGAATTATATTTGTCCAGGTGCCTCTCTCTTTCTCACTAGACTATGACCACCCACAAGGCAGAAATATATGAGGGGGACCCCCCAAAAACAAAGTTATCTTCTGGAAGGAGAGCCACTTGTAGTACAGGATTCCTAGGCTAGGTGAGAGTCCTAGGAGCCCATCCGCATTAGCGTACCAGCTGGCGTTGTTATTCCGCTTCAGTGAATTTTTTTGAGACTCCTATGAGTTTGCCCATGTCATGACGGGTGATTTATACCAATAACATGCAGCATGACAACGCACCTGCCCACACCCCACTGAGTGTTCAGCAGTTTTGGACCAAAAATGGCATAACCCCCATGCCCTACCCTCCCTATTCACCTGATCTCACCCGAAGCAACTTTCTTGTTTGTTTTCCTGGAAGAAAAAAAAAGAAATATTTTGCACATGTGAAAGAGATGAAACAAATAACAGCAGAAGCACTAAAAGGCATCAGAATCAAGGAATTCAAAAACTGTTTTTGAGGAATGGAAGAAGCATTGCAATAGGTGTATTGCACCAGAGAGTACTTTGAAGGTGACTGAAGGTTAAATATGTAAGAATAAATACACAATTTTTTATAGATACACTCTGTTTTTATTTTGAGGGGGATTCCCCCCTCATCTGACTTATTTTTAATTCTCAGTTCTGCATCTCATGCAGAACATACCCAATAGATATTAACCAAAGTAATGCCAGCAGGCAGAGGAAACATAAAAAACAACCTAGTACTAAACACTCTCTTTCATGAGACATCACATGAGATTGGTTTCTACAATTGTCACTACCAATTCATTCATCTTCGCTGTTACCATGAATAACAAGCTTTTTATTTGACAATTAACTAAAGAAGAGCCAGGGTGGAAATGAGATCTTAATATAAATGTTCTTATACTGGATTCTGGTCTGCTATTGTCCAGGTGTACAACCCTGGGCAAGACACTTGACCTCTGACCTTAGTTTCATCCCTTCTAAATTGGAGATAATAATAGTACCTAATTCAAATTGTTGTTTTGGGGATTCAATGAGGTAATGTATGTAAAGTGTACGGAACAGGAAGTGTTCAATAAATAATAGCTGTGCTTGTTCTTCTGAAAGAGGTTTTGCCTGTGGTTTATTAATAGACAACAAGAAACTTTATTGTTATTAAGGAATGGAGAGCATGCATACATATCCTAGAATGGGAGAAATGTGTTGTTTTTATCCTTAGAGTTCAGGCCATACAGTCAGTCACTGATGGAGTTGGAAAGTTTTTGTCTCTGGTCTCCTCAACATTTCTCTCTCCCAGTGTTTTTGACCCTTCTATCCTCTCTGTCCAGGGTCTGATTGCTCCTGGAAGAGCATATAATATAGCCCTCTGGAGGAATAGACTTGGGTCTAGTGGGGATGGACAGGTGAGCCATCTGGTTGACTTTCAATATTATCTCAGAATTTGTTTATTCATCTGTCATTGAGATACACTGACACAACTGAAAAAAACTCATTCATTTTAAAATTGAGTTCCATTACTAGACCACTCCTATAATAAATTAAGGAATACATTTTTTTCAATGAATTGCATAATTATTTTGTGACTGGCATATCACATTGTATTTTATATTTGTGTTTATTTTTGACCTGTACAAATAGCAAGTTCCCATTGCTTAATGTTAATTTGTTAATTATAAATATTAAAACATATATACAACCATTTCTGTTGTTGCATTTCTTCACTTTTTAATATATTGGAATTCTCAGAAAATGGCTTGGGGGAGAGGGGAAGGAGTCTCCTTTACCCTCCAAAAAGCCCTCGAGTGAAGCGTCTATAAAGCAAATTGTTTTTGTCCTGATAATAACTACCTTTTACAACATCTCTTGAATGTGTTTTTGTGTTAAAAGATTTGCCCCCTTTTAAAAAGAGGTAAGAAGAGGAAGCAAATAAAAGTGACATGGAGGGACCAACTCCCCATCATACAGTACATAAAATGGCAATAATCATGAGTCACTTTTGACAAGTTACCAGGAACATTGCACGTGATAATACACAACAGAGAACTTTAAAGAGTTAAAAGTACAATTGTGAAAGTCAGTCCAAGGTCTATTTTCAATCTATGAACTCTTTGTTTCTGGTTCATGGTGAATAAGTATGAAAATGTGAGAGTGAGCATTTAGAAACTGTTATAGAAATTTGACAAAGTAATTTTATTTCTGTTGAATCAAATAATAAAAGATTTGGGCATGAATTTTGTATGTCTAATTTTTATTTTATTTTCTAGTAATTTATTTCTTTTGTATTTTACAAAGGCAAAGAAAAACCTGTCCTTTATTACACACCGCTTGAGAAACATTGACATGAGGTATTATTATTTCTGAAAATTTGCTTAAGAACCATCAAATTTTTAATGTAAACTAGTTATTTGTCATTATTTTAGAAACACTATTTCATACCAAGTGTAAGGAGTTGCTGGCATACTAACAAGTTCCAGAACAAGTTTGTTTTGTGTTGGGTAACTTGGTTATGTAAGTGTCAGATTTTATTATTTAATTTTTCATTAAATTACGTAAAACTGAGGTTACATCCTTAGTGTAGCCTATAAACTCAATTTCTCAATGCTAAGCTATAAAACTTAGTAACTAGAATATGCTGTAAAGGTCAATAACAGGTCTTCTTCATCTTCTTACAATGGAGAAGGAAGGCTTCTGATTTTCAAATCAGAAAATCTTTCTTCTGTGTTCACTGTGAGAAATGGTGATTCCTAGCTTCTAGCATGGTGTTGGGGTAGGAGTTACTTCTGCAGAAGTTGTTTCAACAGTAACACACAGGAAAAGGAGGCGTACAGAGCTCCTTTTCACATAGTGCAATGTGGGAATTAGGAGATCAAGTTTGAGGGAATTCACAAACTAGCCATGTTAATAAAATTAACACGAGGTGTCTCCAACTTTCTCTGATTGAGGGGAGGTAGGTTTTGCTGGACTTAAAAGGCTCACTTCTTTACCACAAATCCTAAACTCCACGGCATTCATTGTTCCCCTTGGTGGCCGAACACCAAGATGGTGACTTAAGCTTCATCCTGAATTTCACTCGTCATGTCAGGGATTTTCCCTTCCTTTTTGTTGTTTCAAAAGATTGTGAGGATAAGTCTAGGCTTAGTGAGAAACATTATTAAAATTAATTGGTGATATTTGCCATGGGAGAAGGAAGAACAGGGAGTCTGCCCAAGAG
Organism: Lyroderma lyra; assembly: GCA_004026885.1. NCBI lineage: Eukaryota > Metazoa > Chordata > Mammalia > Chiroptera > Megadermatidae > Lyroderma > Lyroderma lyra. Next base: position 61,651 of record PVJL010006302.1, on the reverse strand, counting down.
CTGTTATTGCTATCCTGCGTGCATTCTAAAAGACAGAGACTTTCAACCCTTTAATTTCAGCTGAAACCAAGCTGAATTATTAAGAATGTGACTTGAAGAAACAAAATGAAACAAAAAACAAAAAACCTTGGTACAGCAAAAGGGAAATAGACATAGAGAATAGAGAATAATAGCATACAAGGTAATCTTATTTACAATTTAAAGTTTCCTCATTTTGTGACACATGTGGGAAGGCACTGAAGCCTGACTTTAGTCGTAGAGTCCATGAGGCATAATGTTATGTCTTGGACACTACCCAGAACCCTTATGAAGATTCTCAGACCTAAGACAGAAGACCTAGGAATAGTCCCAGGTACTCTCTTTTAGTTTCTCATTCTAAATTCTGGTTTCATACATGAGGCTCCTCTCTTCTGCAAAGATGAACATCAAACAAATCTCTAGAGAAGTGATCCCACCCCTACCTATCCGGTCATAGGATAATCATGAAAGAATTCTTAACCACAGTAGTCCATGGATAGAATTTCAGAGGTTTAAGACCTTGGCTAAGAGGAAAATCTTGATCTCAAATCGAATTTAGCATATCCCTCAATTGAACACAATGAAAGTAGAAAACGAACTTCAAGAGCATTAGTAGTACTTATGACTTTGTTATTAATGGAAATACTTTCAATGTTGCGGATATCTTGAAATGACATTTATGCTAATTACTATTTGAAAAAATGGTGCTAGATCTCGTTATTTAATGTGTTAATACTGCAGCACACATTACATTGTGCTATATACTATAGCATAAACTTTTAAAAAATATTTTCATAATTGCATTTGAATGTAATTGTTCTCCTTAGCAATCTGACTGTTATTGTATGCACTTGCAAATATTATTCTGAGAAAGTGTCTTTAATGCCACTACAGTCAGAGGAGCTCATGACATAAGATAAGCCTCCTGAGCTTTCGAAGTACAACTATTTTTTTAATATAATTTTTTTATTGTTAGACTTATTGGGGTGATATTGGTTAGCAAGAATTACATAGGCTCCAGGTGTACAATTCTGCAGTGCATCGTCTATTTGTTGCATTATGTTTACCCCCCAGTGTGAGTTCTCTTTCCATCACCATATATTAGCTCCACCCACCTCTTCTCCTGCACCCTCCCTCTTCTCTCAGCCATCCCCACTTACTCTTAGATAACCACTAAACTATTGACTGTGTCCATGAGTTTTTTATTTGTTTTTTCTTTGTTGCTTTCAGTTTTATATACCACATGTGATATGAAGTTCTTGGTTTTTTCTGTCTGGCTTATTTCGCTTTGCATGATGATCTCATTTTGTTGCAGATGAGAGTATTTCATCTTTTCTTATAGCTGAGTGATATTCCATTGTGTATATGTACCACAGCTTCTTTATCCAGTCATCTATTGAAGTGCACTCTGGTTGTTTCTATGTCTTGGCCACTGTGAACAATGCTGCAGTGAACATTGAGGTGCATAAGTCTTTGTGGACTAAGGTTTTCAAATTTGGGGGGCAGATCCCCAGAACGGGGATTGCTGGGTCATATGGTAACTCCATTCCCAATTTTCTGAGGAACCTCCACACTGCCTTCCATAGCGGTAAAGTACAACTAATTTAGCTTTGTATGTGCTCTCCAGTGTAACTTAATATCCTTAGGATTGAATCAGAGGTACATGTCTACAGAAGCAGAAAGGTTTTTTTTTTCTTTTTTCTTTTGAATGGGGGCTAGGTGAGAAACTGGCATCTACTTTTACTTACTGGTTGTTTATAAAAGTGATATTTGTTGAAAGTTGGCAATTGTGACTTTTTCTGCTTACATACTGTAAGATGTTAATTAAACACTTGCAACCATGGGCAGCTTATTTCAGACATACTCACTTATAACTGTCTCAATGCTAAAGGCTAAGTTTTCTTTTATACCTTTTTCTTTATTTATTCATGTTGTGGTTGTTAAAGAAAAAAAAAAAAGCACCACTGTTATTTCCATAAACTGAATTTAGATAAAAAAGAATTATCCAGGTCCTTAGGTCTCTAGTCTAAATGAAACTAGAAATTACTAGAAATAGGATATTTCTTTCCTCCCACTTACATCTTGTTCTAAGAGGTAGTGATTCCAACATGAAACGTTTACAAGGCATGACCCAGTATTCGTTCGGGTATAAAAATGAATCTTTAAAACTTTGTAAGTTTCTTACTGGCAGACGCAGTGAGGACTGTCTTTGAAGACTAGGGAAATGAGAACAGTGGGCGGGTTGCCCAAACTTCTTGTGGGGTTGTTTGTTGGGGAAAGGATGTAAAGGAATGCGGACTTTCACTGTCCCGGTTTGTGGTGACAAAGACCCAGGACCGTGCCTAGGGCGGAGCCGCGGCGGCCCAGGGCCAGGAACCGGCCTAGGACGCGGTACAGGGCGGAGCTCGGCCTCGCGCGGCGGGAGTCCGGCGCGGATGCCGCCCACAGTGCTGGCCCGCCGGCCCGAGCGAGCGGCGCCGGCTCCTGCGCCATGGGGCGGCTGGTGGCTCTGAGCTTGCTGGGGATAGCGCTGGCGCTGCTGGGCGAGAGGCTCCTGGTGTTCAGGTAGGTGGGGCCCGCTCGGATCGAGCCGTCGACGCGCGGCCCGGACACCCGGCTCCGGGAAGCCTGCCCTGGGAGCCTTCCCCGCCCTCGAGTCCCCAGACTTGGGTGGCCGCGGGCTGCGGGAGAGGGCGAAGCCCGTGGAGGGGATCGAGGCCGGGTGAGGCGCTCCTGATTGTTCTGTTCCCCAGTTGATTGAAGCCCCTCCCCCAAGCCCCAACTTGCAGCAAAATCCAGGACAGTTTGGGCTGAATCTCAAGACTTTGTAGAAAGTTTATAACCCTTCGCTGTTTACAAAGTTCTCTCCTACCTAGATTGACAAACAAGTGCTTTGCAAGGACTCAAGGGCAAACCTGGTGCTTTAACTTGAAAAGAAAATGATTCCTCTTGCCCTGAAACTTAAGCTGTCACGATTTATTTCAGGTCATTGGTGCTGCTTCTCTTCGTTGCCCAAACCAGCCTCCGTCATTAATAAAGTTTTTCTCCATCTCTCCCCTGCTTAGTTTGAGAAGCTCTCTAATCTTGGCGCTGTGAAGCAAAGATATTTGAAATATTCGGCTCCTGTTCTTGCATCACTTCCTTATTTATCTCTCTCTCTTTTTTTTTTTTTTTTTTTTTTTTTTTTTTTTTTTTTTTTT
>PVJL010006302.1:0-58333 GCA_004026885.1 Lyroderma lyra | reverse complement strand
AGCACAAACGTAGTCCATTTCACATTTTAGTTATAATGAAAGCATGCGGGTGGGTAGACAAGTATTATAAGCCTCAGGCAAAAGAATGCCAGAAATACTGAGCACCTCCTATGGACAGTGTGCCTTCCCAGACTCCTCTAACAGAGCAAAGCACAGTCCTACCCCTAAAGGAGTTTACCCTGTTACAGGGCAGGAGAGAAAAAATAATATAAATCAAGAAGTTCAGGGCAGTACGACCAACCCATACAGGCTTAAGGAGGAAAGATTACATCCCCTAAAGCTGGAGTTCGGGAGGAAGAGACATTGGACGTTGGCCTCAAGGATGGGTTAACCGCATATGGGGGTGACAGAGACCATCCCAGATGGAGGGAGTAGAGTGAGAAGGAATAGGGTGGAGACTAGCAGTAGGATAATTTGAAATGAGCATAAAGAAAATGTATGAGAATAATAGGGGTGGGAGAAAGGGTAGATTTTGAGATGGTTAAATATAAGTTACAAAATTGGGGCCTCCATTGCTAGGCAAAGGGGAACTGTTGATGTTTGTTGTGTATTTTTGTTTGTTTGTTTTAAATTAGAACCTGTCAAACCATATAAAGCACAGCCAATTGTGCTGTGTAGGGATGAACCTGGAAGGGTGGTGGATTGGAATGAAGCAGCAGTTCTCTATCCTGGCTGCACATTAGGACCTGCTGGATGGCTGATGTCTGGGCCATAACCCCAGACATTCTGACTCAGATGGCCTGGGTGGGGCCCGGGCATGAGTATTTTTTACTTTTAAAAGTTTTCCTGATAATTTTAATATGCAGTTGGTGTTGAGAAGTTTCAGAATAGAGAGCAAATAGACATGGGGTAACTATTGTAGTTAAGATATTGCAGTAGTTTGGAGAGAATAATAGGGGCCTGAACTGTGGAACCCAAGAAATGAAGGGAAGTTACAGGTATACCAGAGTTTTTGGCTCTACTGTCCAGGAGCTCTGGCTTCATCTGCAGATGAAGGGATACAAGGAGAAGGAACCGTGTGCCTGTGTTAGGGGGTGGGGTGTGGTTAGAGTTGGAGAAGGCATGCTTACAGGTAGAAAATGGACATGTTGACTTTAATTTTCATGTGATATAAATGCTCATCCTGCTCTACAGAACATTCTTGAGTTGGGTGATTTTGTATAATCTGACCGATCTCAGTTTCAAAGGCAAGATCATTAAAATTCACAAATTCATTAAGTTGTCCCTAAAGTTCAAACCACCATGTTTCTGAAGTTTTCTCAATTAACAATTTTTGTCTTATTAATCTTAAGGTTTCAAATTTTAGCACCTTTAAATGATAAATGTTATTATTGCAAACCTAAGAAACAGTAAATAAAGCTTATTTACATAGACTGTACCTGATAAGTAATTTACAATTTAATGCTTCTTTTTTTAAAAATAAAGGCTTGAGTGTAATACACTTTATTCAGCAATGACTTTATAGGGTGGTAACTTCATTGGATAGTTGAAGTCCCAAATTGACTGATGTGAGAATGTTGGGGTGAGAGATGGGTGACTAGATTTAGCCAATAAAAATGCAGGATGCCCATGTTTTTAGGATAAGCATATCCCATGCAATACTAGGAACATTATTATAATAAAATCTCATTCATTATTTTTTAGGAATTCAAATTTAACTGGGCATTTTGTATTTTATCTGGTGACCCTATGATTGTACAATATCAAGTACCCACTGTTTGCACACTTTGGTGGAGTGCTCACATGCATAACATTTCTCCTTTCAGACCATTAGTATCTGTTTCAAAAAACAGCATGTTTCCACCTTCCCTAAGAAAAAGCTCTACAAAAACCAGATTTTTCTGTTTGTTTTTTGCTGAAATCTAGTTCCTGCTATTTCATTATTCTAGGTTCTATAGATGGGACTTTGGCAATCAAGTTCTTTCTCTCCCCCAAGATGTCCACTTAAAATTTCAACTTGGATTTCAGATAAATAATTACTTTTTTTTAGCTTAAGTTTGTCCCAGATGGATAAATGGAATCAAAGCTCTCTTTCCTTCTGAAAGAAGGGGAAGGTTGTATATCACACCCAACTTTTCCACTCCTCCCTTACTGAGCAATAAAAAGGGAAAATAGAAATACACAAATATCCCAGGCCAGTTGCTGGCTGTTGTAAAGTCTACACCTTTGAATGAATCATGAGATTTGGGTACATTAAAGACCTGTGTGTGGGCAGGTAACCCCCAAACAAGTGTCTGAACATTCTGTCCCTTGCCCAAAGCCATTTATGACAGCTCCCCAAGAAGCTATCCAATCAGCTTTGAGCACTTCTGGAGGGTCAGACTTTTTTCTTATACATTTACCCTTATTATTTATTGTCTGACTACTGCGTACTGGTCACTGTGTCCAAAGTATCAGAAGTTCTTTATATTAAACCCAAATGTACATTTACTGACATGTGGAAAATAAGCCCTTTTATATTTATGACTTCATTTTGTCTTCATATATGTCTTGCTTTCTATATCGTACATGTAAACACTGAGGCTGAGAGAGGTTAAGTAGTTAGTGCTGAACATGTACTCTAAGCAAGGCCATCGGAGTCCAAATACTTTGTCCTTCCCACAGCCTCCTAGCTTTGCTGCCATCAAAGCAGATTTTCCCCAGCTTTGTGTGCCTAAGCACAAATTCTTAGTTGCTAAGTGCAAACATTACAGGGGCGCCGGGGGTAAATTCCAAAGGGCTTTACAAGACTGTAATAGAAAAGACAAAGCCCCTGTTTGTCCGCATTTAAGTCTGTTCTAAGAAGATAAAGCCCCATCAATGATTTGTAAATTCAAAGGCAGTGAGATAGGAACAGAGTAAATGCCTGGTGGTAAGACTGTGTTTCCAGTTTGCTCAGGACATGTTGGCACCCTTAACTGCCAGTGAGGCAACATGGTAACTAGCCGTCCTGTTTCATTCTGCTCTGGATGGGTAATACTGTTTCCTGAGTGGAAGAAATATTGATCGATTTCATGGTAATGACTGATGGTTCGTGCTTTGTGGCCAGATAGCCTGAATTCATTTCCCAGCTCTGCTCTTTTCCTGAGACCTTTTTATTTCACCTTTCTGTGTCTAAGTGTCCTAACCTATAGGATGGGGATAATAATACTACCTACCTATGCTGTAGTGGGGCTGGGAAACACAAATGAGGTCATTCTTACAAAGTGCTAGAACAGTGCAAGCCACATAGTAAGTGTTCAGTAAAAGTTACTTGGTTGGGAGTTCCCTGGTGGTGTAGCGGCTTAAGGCTTCGGCGCTGGCGCTGTCAGCGCTGCGGCCTGGGTTCGATTCCCAGCCAGGGAGCTACCCACATACCAAAAAGCAAAAAAAAAAAAAGTTACTTGGGATGACGGTGATGTCAAGCAGAGGTTCTTAGACTTTTTATGCCATAGATCCCTTTGACAGTCTGGTGAAGCCTTGACTCCTTCTCAGCATCATGTTTTCAAATGCATAAAATAAAATACAAAGGATTATAAAACTAACATTATGTAAATTAATACTAATTTAAATACTTAAATACTGTTGCCAAACTATTTTTCAAATCTAATATATGAGCATGATATAATAACATAGGCTTCTTTATTAAAGACAAATAGATCTAGTGGCAATTGAATATCTAACAGTCGATAGTTTGAAGTAGTGATAAGTATAAATGGTATTTTGGGATATCTCCAACAAGTGATGTGCAATGTAACAATGTCTGTAATTTTATTAATGACAGAGTATGGGTACTAATAGTAAAAAGTTCTATGTTTTGTTGTCTACACTCATCATCAAAGGACATACTCAATTTCAGTTAGAGGTTTAAATTGTATTTTTCCCCATCCAAGTTCATGGATCCCTTAATTTTACTCATAGATTCTTTGAAGGCCACTAAACCTCAGGTTAAGAACCTTGAAGTACATTTTTTTGGTAGCTGTCATTTGGGGAATGATTGCTGGCTAAGTTGAAGGTAGGCAGTATGTATTCTTTCCTGTGTTATACCTATTGTATACGTGTAACTAAAAAAACAAACAAACAAACAACAAAAAAACCAAAAAACCCCCCATCAATTTTAGTGAAAAAGATGAGGAAAATTAGGAAAACAAAAGGAACTTAGAACAGAGGAGGCAAATAGCTTTCACCTTGAGTGTCCCATTTTAGAAGATGGGCAGTGGTTGCTGGAGGATTGTGTCTGAGGCTACTTCTGGGTTATAGAAGAGTGCTGTGATTGATTAGCAATGTCTGCATGTCACTTTGTGTTTATAAGCACGGACATAAATTGTTATTGGGAAATAGCTGTAGCAACAACATCACTTATTTGTGTTTGTACCATTTATTTATTTCTTTTTAGCTTGAATGCATTTAGACTTATTGATGTGCTAGTCCAAAGAAGTTTGTCCAGTTCTCTTTTGTATATTCCCCAAACTTCTTAAACCTATTATCATTTAGGAGTACTTTCAGCTATAAGAACATATATCAAATTAATGGGAGCTTATATAAATCGAGGCTTATTTTTCTCACATGACTGAAAAGTCCGTGGGTGAGTCATTTTAGAGCTTGTCTGTTGAGTCAGTGATCACATCAAGGAACTAGGTTTTTATACTTTTGTTTGTAGATCCCTTACTAATGGCTTTATGACCTCATACTTGATATGTTAAGTATGCTGAATGGTTGCTATAGTCCCAAGCACTGTACGTGTGGTCACATCTTGAAGGAGCGAGAACGAGTGGTGTGGTTAGCTCTCTTGTGTCTGCCTTTTCTATCAGAAACAGCAATATTTTCCCCCAAAACCTGGGTCATGTGATTATCCCGAAACACAAATGAGTCTGGGAAAGCAAATATTTGGCTTCTTTGCCTCTGTCATGGAAAGGGTCAAGGAAGAAAGGCAGTGAGAATGGCTTTGGTTTGTCAGCTAAGAGGGTCTGCCTGCCTGGAATGCACAAGTCCACTAATGAGTAGGGAATTGACAGTTCTGCCCGGCCAAAAGCCTAGCAGTTTTCTCCTGAAAGAACTTGAAACTTTTGATGGGCCACAGAGAATGAAAGCAAAATCCTCTCTTTTATCATAGAGGAAAGACAAGAAAACATGATTTCATTAACTAGAAGTTATGCACAGCCCTTGTGTAACTCTCCAGTTTTAATTGCATTCCATCTGCATATCTGGAGGTGATATTGTACCACTAAACAAGTTGAAGATTGCCCTTTTAGCGAAGTGTAATCATCAGTCATTTATGCAAACCTAAGTTGATTCAGAAAAATACCCCATATGAAACTGTTCAAATACATCTGAATTTTGTTTTATCCATACAGTTTATTTTTGAAAAAGGTAGATGGTAATCGTGATTATCCCTGTTTTTATATAGTCAAATGGGCATTATGGTAAGTTGAGACCCAAACGAGTGATACAGAAACTTGATAAATACTGCAGCTGTGACCTACTGACATTTCTACACCTGTTTCTGGACTCAGACAATGTCAGCAGAACCTTGGAGGTCATTTGGTCTCATCTTTAGTTCATACATACTGAAGTCTGAGGCCTATAGAGATGGACTGACTTGTCGGTGTATCATGCAGTCTTACTGCTAAGACAGAAACACAAGATCTCTTCACCCCTTCCTGAGAGAAACAGAAGAGCAGATGGGTGCACTGTCTCTGAGTGGCACCCCTGAGTGGGGTGCCGAGCCTCAGGAGAGTTGCTTCAAGTCTGAGTCAGTTTTCTCATCTCCAAAATAAGGATAATGGTACCTTCTTCTTAGAGTCGTATTAAGAATTAAATGAATTCATTCATGTAAATCACAAAATACTGTGGTAGAATCAACACGTTTTAGCTATTTTTATTATTCATTTTTTTCTACTACCCGTGATTACCAGCAATAGCATTCTCACCACTAGTATTACGACTATTACTGCATTAGGCTAAGTATACTTATTTTCCCCTTTAAATCACTTCTGCAACTTGTACATGTGAGACTTATTGCATGTTTTATTGCTTTATTTTTAAATTTTATTTTTTTATTATTACATCTATATTTTTTATATATTTACTCATTTATTTTTATTTTATTGCTATTTTGTGTCAAGATTTTTAACAGTATTTGAGTTCTATGATTCCAGATACACAGATTAACACTTGAATTAGAAGCATATGCGTCACCAACCAACATAGATAGCCGTTGCCACCACCGCTCGGTGATTCTGGGTTATCCAGGCCTAGGCTTTCTTCCGTTTTGTTGAGAAACCAGTTGCCTTCCCCATATTCAGTGTCTAGAAATTAGAAGCTGTCCAAGATATGAGTAGGAGAAAGACAAGTAGCAGGTTGTCCTTTGGTCTCTTAAATGTATGGATGTGTGAAACGCTTTGAAAAATCCAAGTACCCTGTGAGCACTATTGCTAGTTATGACTGCAGAGAACAGGAAGAGGTGACACAATGCGAGAAGAAAGGGGGAGGCTATTGTAGGTGGCCTTCAGAACAACAGACCCCAGATGTGTTTTTCCCAAATGCATCTCCATGGCCCTCTACTCTAGGGTTGGAAGGAAGAGGGAGAGATTTTATTAGAGCTCAACGTTTTCTCATTCTTTCCACCCTTTGGATTTTGGGAAACCACAACAGCAAGTAGATTTGCTACGGTAGGTGGCGCTTTCCAACCTTCTCACCCCAATAAATACTGTCATGGAAATGGGACCTTATCCACTTACTTCTTAATAACTATTTGTGGGGTGTCTTCTCTGTGCCAGGCTCTGAACAGTGCCAGTTTCCATTGCCCTCCCTTCAGTCATGTCATTTTGCATAGGGTCTGGCCATGTCTCAGCCCCTCTGTGTCCTCAGAAGGAAGATAGGGCTTCTGGTTCTATTATCTGGAGCTCCTCCCACAACACCAAAGCTGTGAGCAACGTGCCCTGGTGCCAGGTTTGTATTTGCAGAAGAACTTGCTTGAAATGTTTGATTAGTTGAGCTATGGCTTATCTTTTACAACCCATGTTCACCTATAGAAATTTGTGATAATGTGGTTTTATTTTAACTTCATTTCCGGTGCTATGTTATTTTCCATATGTCTTGTCTTCTCTTTGCTTTAGATTTATACTGTGCTTTCTGTATGGCTATAAGCCTTGTTAAACCTTTTCTGCAACAAAGCAGGGAATACATAAACTGATCATTTCTTTTCTTTTTTTTTTTTTTTTAACAGGAATCGACTTAAAGCCTCCGGAAAAGTAGAATCCATAGACTTTCCAAACTGCCACCTGATTAAAGGCATCGGTAAGCATGAGAAAGTACTTGTTACACAATTTACATTTTTTGGCCACCAACACTGAAATACTTATTAACAGGGTGTTGGCACACAATTACTGTTTATCAGAGGAGAAATCACATTAGATCAACAAATCTCTTCAGCCAACCTCTTTTGATCTCATGCACCCTGTAATTCTTCTCTCTTACTCTCACTGTAATTTATTAATTAGTCATATAATTCTATGTTTATTGTTGGATTTCTTACTTGCTTAGTGACTTTTCTGAACTATTTTTGTGATGTCTGTATTCTTTGTCACATGTGGCCACAGACATCTGTGTTCCATTAGCCTGGTAGTAACCTAGTGAAGGTAAGAAAAGAAGTTATGAAGTGGAAAATAAAATTCTCCCAACAGAATTTCTAGTCTCCACAGAAATAACTCAAGCAATGAAGTTTCTTTCTTATCTTTCTGCATATTTCCAATACAAATGCAAACAAATACGGGCATAACGCAGAGATATTGCAAGGTCAGTTCCAGACCATTGCTACAAAGTGAGTATCGCCATGAAGCGAGTTGCAATCCTTTTGCTGGTGGAAGGTGTTGATTTCAATTTGTAAAAAAACAACAAAATGAGGTGTGCCTATATATGCATATATGTACGTCTCTAAATTTTTTTCCACAAATGGATTCTATTTTGCAACCTGCTTCATTCCAAACACACTGTGAACAGCTTTCCACATCAGCACATGTAGTTCTACCTCATTCTTTTTAATATTTGCATGTACTGTGATTTATTTAACTGATTCCCTTTGAATGCTCATGTGAGTAGATTGCGGTTTTTTGCACCTACAAACAAAGAAGTGAACATTATTGCATGTATAGCTGTTGTATTTGTCTGTAGGATAAATCCTCAACGGTAGGACTATGTTTCAGGTTTTGAGCACCATTGCCATATGGCCTTCAAGTTGGCAACACTCATAAACTCAGTACCTATATTCATAACCACCTTGTCTTCAGACAGTTCACAGTGCTCTTTTAGCAAAACAAAGTCATGATCCTTGTTGATCACAAACAAGAAGGCTTCACTCTCATGAACCCTATTAGTTTTCAGAAGAATTTTTTCCACTTCAGAGTTTCTTTCCAGTTCTGTTACTCACCTCGTCTTTGCACATCTGTTTCCTAGATGTTCTGTCTCCTTTTTCCCTTGGCTTCTTTTCTTCTTTTCCCAGTCCTGTCTCCCTTCACCTACACTCCTTGACTTCTTCCTTCTGGGCCTTCTCTTTGTTTCTGTTGCCTAAACACTTAACGGGAAGATACGAACTCAATATCAAATAACAGATTGACTAGATCTGGGCTGGCTCAGGCAGATAATTCTAGAACTAAGCTTGTCTGGAATCCCAAGAAACTCTGCAATTCATCCTGCCTTCTGGCTGCCATCACAAACAGCCCCCTCAGAATTGGTCACTAAGCAGAAGCCAGATGGCATCTGGGAGCAATGTTGAACAAGGTTGGGAGGGTGCGTCAGTGATCTCGAGGTTACTTTTGCTACTGAGTTAATAATCGTCAAATTATTAAGCAGCCCTTGGCTTTGCGAAGCCCACCTTCTGTGATTTCAAGTCTCAGAATAGACAATAGGGCACAGGCAGACACATTACAGGATAGACTGCCAAATGTATTGCTGTTACAACTCACTGGGATGGAGGGCTCCTCAGAGAAAAATAAGCCCAACAACATTTGTATTCCGAACAAGCGTCTGTCTGTGTTTGTGACCTTTATGTTGTGATGTGTGTGAGCTGCTGTCTGGAATTGGAAAGAATGAGGAAATATGTCACCTATGGCCCCTCTTGTGAAGTGTTTAATGCCTCTGAGGCACTTCAAAAGGCAACAGAGCGAAGACGATGAGTGATTAGAAGCACATTTGGGATACGTTTTTAGATCTAATTAAAATTGTGCCTTTTTTTTTTTCTTTCTTTTTTGCTTTTGTTCTGTGGTTAGCACACACTATATGAACATTTGTTGAATGCTATGTCAGCGATGCGTAATGGTTAATAATAGCTTGTGGTTATATGTTTTTATATTCAGTGGTCTTTGATTACAAGGAATAGCCGTGTGCTGGGCATACTATCCCATATAAGCAAAAACAACTTTTTATGGTATGCAGCAATGGTAGAGAGGGTCTCATTTTTAGTTTCCACTTTGGAAGGAGTAGTAGCCATGTACTTGAAATTAACTTATCCCTCCAAGAGGTAAGACCACTTCCTCTCTCCCTACCACCTCATCAACACATGCGCACACGCACACGCACGCGCACACACGCACACACACGCATGCACACACACGCGTGCGCGCGCACACACATACACGCACGCGCACACACGCACACATGCGCACACACACGCACACACACATGTGTGCGCGCACGCACACGCACACACACATACTGCAGGAACACTGTTTTATTAAAACAGAAAAACATGAGATGAGATGATGTGTATACAGTGCCCAAGAGTTGCAAAGAGTTTATTTCAAGTCATGGTAAATGTGGTATTTTTCCATTAAATTTATTATTTATTCCATTTTTTAAATATTTCTTCCAGACAGAAACTAAGCTTTTACACACCCAACATTTAGCATAATATCAACATCTAAATAATAAAAATTATAATGACAAGAGCTAGTTAACTGTATTTGAGGATTAAAAGTTTAAAACATTTTCTAAATGCCTTTAAAATGCTAGCAGAGTCCTGAACTAAAATAAACCTTTGAGTGTATTGCCTCTCTTGAGTTAATCAACGATTTTATATGCTTGGCAATCAAGACCTTTATAATCACTGCTGCTTAGGAGATTAAAAAGAAAGCATTAAAATTTGTAGCCCTTGTTATTAAGTTCTTTACCTATGAGTAGGAAGACAACAAAAACCCACTACTGTGAGATATAGATATCTTTTTTCTTTTCATAAGAAATAAGTATCCAAGGCTCAGCTTGGAGAGGTTAAGTAATTTTTGCAAATTCTCTTCCCTTCATCTGGAGTGATTAACACACATACCTGACTAGTGAACAAAGGAAGTGGAAAATAGTAAGCTGCATTACATAGTAGATACTCTATTGGGTATGGCAAGGGCTGATTTGATGTTATAATGTTACAGTAAGTAACTTAGAGAAGAGAGAAATTTATTTTCTCTTATATGGCAGTCCAAAGATAAGCAAATTGCCTAGGGTGACCATTAATGACTGTGCCCTATGTGGTCCTTCTAGGAAAAAGGCTGATGAAACACCAAAACTATCCGCAACATACTGCTTCCATCTTGTCCAAGACAAGAATTCCAGTTGTTGCCATTTCCCAGCAGGAAGGATTAGAAAGAACAATTACATGGCTGTTATTTTTGCTTTATTTGACCTAGTAGTTGCATCATCTCGTACTGTCACATCCCATTAACCTAAACGTAGGCAAATGACCACGTGTGCCGGTAAGAAAGGGTAGGAAATGTCTGGAGCTGTGTTGCCATGTGCCTGTAGCTGGGAAGGAAGGGAGTATGGGTACTGGGGAGCAGTTGGCCATCTCTGACACAGATAGATAATTGCTAAAGCAGGAGTAAGAAGGGATCAAAATCAGATGTGCTAAGCTAGAAAACGTTTTAGAGAAAGAGGGCTTTGAAAGAAGTTATAAAGAAAAATGCAGGATACGAATTGGTAAAGATCTTGGAGAGAGGCATGGAAGCAAACGGTTTTTGGGAAAAGCCAATGTATGCAAATGACCACAGTTGAATTTACAAAGTGAGGTATCAAAGGGATGATTCCAAAGGAAAATGAGTTAAATGTTACGAAGTACTTTCTTAAAATGTGTTTTTAAGTCAGAACAAAAGGACTTGAGTCCCAGCTTTCCGGGGCCTGATCTTGAACTATTTACTTAACCTGTCAAAATCTCCATATTCTCTACTCTCAAATAAGAGATAATAATATTGCTTCTCAGGGTTATGAAAATTATGTGAAATATCGTATATAGAGAAGTTACAAGGAGACTGATACCTGGTAAATAATATATGTTAGCAGCTGTTACTATTACCACTACTACTATTTTTATTATTGAAGAAAAAATTTCTCCAATATTGACTATCCTGATAGTAATCACACCAAAGAGGTGACATGGGGTGATAAAAGCCTGTTGTAGTAATGACTGTAGAAATGAAGATGGGGAGTAGAGCTGGAAAATATTCTAAAGATACCTATAGATAAGATTTTTTTTTGGGGGGGGGAGTTCCCTGGTGGTGTAGTGGCTTAAGGCTTCGGTGCTGGCACTGTTAGCGCTGCAGCCTGGGTTTGATTCCCAGCCAGGGAGCTACCCACAGACCAAAAAGCAAAAAAAAAAAAAAAAAAAAAAAAAAGATTTTTTTTTTTTGGAATTAGACATAGGATTAAACAGAAAGAAGGTACATGTAGTTGAAATGACAATATATTTTACAAACATTGTTGTGTTTGATTATTAAAACAATACTATTATTGGTGGAAATTATTAAACAAAGAAAAGTATAAAGAAGAAAATCAAAATCACTTGTAATCCTGCCATCCAAAGAAACACTATTGAGTTTTTCTATATATCTTTTTTTTTCCCGTGTGTAAGCATGTACACATTGAAATTAAATTGTCAAAAATAATTTTTCAGGAACAAAAGTTTTAATTAATTGAGCTCCTACTAAATGGATCCAGAAAGCAAAACCTGGACTAGAATTCTGTGTGTGTGTGTTTGGGGATATGTATGTGGTGTAGAGTTCCCCTGGTCCTTGCTCATTATCAGTTGAGAACCACCATCAGACTAGAGTCTAGTGGTTCTTATCCATTTTGGGATATCACAGACCCTTTCTTTGAATCTGCTGAAAGCTCAGGACCCTTTTCACAGAAAACTTCTTATCTGTACATACAGGAGATATTTTGTATTGCATGCCATTTCAAAAGGTTCATAGACTGTTCGAAACCCATTTTGGCTCCTCAGGGATCGAGAGACCTCAGGTTAAAAGCTCTTCTACTACGGCATGCTTAAGCTTATATATACTCATATATCTCCTTTCTGAGGAACAGCCACATAAATCATCTTTACAAAGTGAAATTCTTGGCTTTTTCTTTTCTTTCTTTTTTTTTTTTTTCTACTTTTCTCCGCTATGATAGAGCCAGCAACACTGGAGGCAACCCGCCAAATGCAAACTCATGAATCAAAACCAGAATGACTGGGTAGATGCTGTTGGTTTTGACAACCTAGAAATGATCTTGGAGAAATCCTTTGGAGAGGTCTTGAAGGGGAAGATCAGATTTTGTGGACTCAAAGAATGTGTCATGATTTGGCTTAATCTAAACCATTTCTATTCTTCTTTTCTTATGTTTGGGTCTATTTTCTCTTTGCGGAATTTATACTGTGAGACCGTTGGAAGGTCTTATGTCTAATTATTAGCTGTGCTGTGTGGTGTGTACTGCAGACAATCAATAAACAATCAATAGTAATTGTAGCTTGCTTCAGAGACAA
Organism: Lyroderma lyra; assembly: GCA_004026885.1. Taxonomy (NCBI): domain Eukaryota; kingdom Metazoa; phylum Chordata; class Mammalia; order Chiroptera; family Megadermatidae; genus Lyroderma; species Lyroderma lyra. Next base: position 45,591 of record PVJL010006302.1, on the reverse strand, counting down.
GCATTAGAAGCTTCAACTGGCTTAGGTGTATGGTACTTTTCATTAATTTTCTTTTACTAATTTTCTGTAACTTAAAGCCTAAATTTAAAGATTAAACAAAGCTTTATTTATTTATTTATTTTTTTGCTTATGCGAACAAGTGGGCATCGTTTTTTAAAGAGGGACTATGTAATCCCAGGTGTTTTATCTCTGTTAATGAGAGAGATGTCTGTGCTTGCTTCAGACTGAATGTGTGGAGAAAAGGACAAGGCTATTTGCATGGTTAAATGAGTATGAGCCTTTCATTCTGAAAGTAATATTCCCTTGATGTCAATTACTTTTGTACAGACATCTGGATGTTTATCATAAGAGTGTACAGATGTCAACTTTTTCTGTATTATCGCTGGAAATGTGGTGATTACTTGACGTTGATTTGAGTAAACATAAAATATCTAACATTTAAAGTCAGAAGTTCACTGCAGGAAGGGATTTAGACTGACGTTTATTGAAGAGAGTAGTTCCTTGGAAAAAAAATCAGAACGATTCCCAAAGTTATAGGTGCTGCTAAAGTAAACAAAGTCCTAGTTATGCTCTATATAACAAATACAATTTGAACATGACATTTATCTGAACTTGAACTTGCAGAAACTGGCTCTGAAGATATTGACATACTTCCTAATGGTTTGGCTTTCTTTAGTGTGGTGAGTACCTTCTTCCTTTCCTAGTCTCAGTGGAGGAGGTCCAGGGGAGTTGGATGAGGCTTGCAGAGCAATAACTTAGTTTTTTATATTCCTCACTTTCAAAAATACATTTTGAAAAAAAGCCAGGTTAAACGGGATCTTGGAAATTTTTCTCAAACTTAAACAACTGTAGAGATAAAAAATGTCTTTGCCAATTGATTTATTGCTCTTTATGTCCCCACTGCATTGCATTAAAATATTCCAATGCAATCTGTGTTTTAAAAGTTTGTTATTGAAAAGGATATTTTGGGCATTATTGTGAATATTTTTGATACTACGTCATACTATTTTCAATACAGCATCTACCTTTCTTCCCGTTAGGTATTCAATTTTGAGCTAACATTCTTGCCGTTATTATTTATCTTCAAACAATATACCAACTTCCCCAGATAAGGCCAGTGCTTTTTCTTTCTTTTCTTTCCCCCTGAATAGCCTATCATAAATAGAAATTCACCGGCTGAGTTTATTTATGCCCTTCAATTGTGTCTTTACTTTTATAAGCTGAAAATAATAACCTTTTTTGGGCATACATTAGCAAAGACTTTAAAGTTCATTGGCTTGTGTGATGTTGGCCTACACCAACATCCATTGTAATTGGAGAATTGTTTAAGTGGCCAACGAGGAAGTTCTGACTACCTTTCTTCCCTGGCTTGGCCGGGATGAGGGTTTTTGGCATCTTCATGGGTTCCCCCACTTTTTTTTCCCAGGTGTACAGTTCTTTATTGTCTATGTGTCGCGTTGTGTTCTCACCACCCAGAGTCATTTCTTCTTCTACACCATATATTTGAATCCTCCTTCCTCCTTCCCCACCACCCTCCCCTCTTTCCCTAATTCTCTGTTTCTTGAAGAAGTATCTGACTTTGAAGGCCACCTGTGATTATTCTGTTTCCTCTCAGCATCCATTATTTTTAGGCTCTGAGACTCAGGAGGGATGTGAAAAAGTTGGAAGTGCTTTAGAAGAGTCACAGCACTAATAAAATAGTTGTCAAAATTATGAGAAAGGTGAGAGAACTCAGCCTAGATGAGAATGAGGGTTACATTACCCTTCAGGCTCCTGATGATTTTTATATGAAAAGTTTTGAGCAGCTGGTTGTCACCACTTGGGAAAAAAAAATACTATAGGCTTTGGCAGAAACACTACTATGTATGTTAAAATTTTAAAATACAATTTAAGGAAAGTCTTCCTTAATTACATACACAGCATGAGTAAAATGGTATTTCTAGTAGGACTCTGGGTTTGTTTAGAAGCACATGATTGCAGGTATGTCGATAGACTTAGGAAAACACACTGGGACTTGTCAAAATTATTCAGAGCTAGAAATGTAAAAATCCTTAGTAAATTTGAAGGCGGTTTCTTATTTTCATTTTTGTTTTTTGCAAAGGAAGTGTTCTTAGAGATTTGTATAATCCAGAACTCACCTGCTTTAAAATTTTCTCCCCAGAGGAACCAATCTGAACTAAGGAGTGAGGCCTCCAAGCACGTACATCTATAGCTCTTCCAGTCTGAGGGGCTTATTGCAGTCACATGATCTCATAGCCAAGTCAACAGAATTGCTTCTGTTTCCTTTCCTTCCTTGGTTATATGACTTTCTTTTCTTTTTTCAAATTTAGAAACAATCCCACTTACTGAGGAATTGGATGACATAGACTGGACTATAAAATGATTTAAACAACATGAATGTACTTAGCACTACTGAGCCGTGCACCTAAAAATGATGAAGATGGCATATTTGATGTGTATTTTACTACAAGTAAACAACAGTAATGCTGTTTTGTAATTTGCTCAGCATTGTCTCTAATATTGCCTGGAATATGCTCCTTTCCAAAAGAATACCTCAGACATTGTGGCAATTGTCTCTTCTTCCAAGCACTTCGGCCCATCCAACCCATCCTGTACCATAGTTATGGATTTGAGGGCCACCTCACAACTAACACGGCACTTACTGAGGAATTGGATGACAGAGACTGGACTACAAAATTATTTAAATAACATGAATGTGCTTAACACTACTGAACTGCACACTTAAAAATGATGAAGATGGCAGATTTTACATGTAGTTTATTACAAGTAAAAATAAAATAAAATTTTTAAAAAGAGGGAAAACAGAGTTAAATGATAGAGTTAAAGTAAACATGAATAGTTATCGCCATCGTTGGCAGAGATTCCTGTGCGTGGAAACTATGCTATTATTTGTGGGATATTGGTAAAGAATAGAGATTATTGATCACTGAGGTGGCAATGCCATGTAACAATAGCATAATTCCAGTTTATTCTACTTACTGGGCCTGCCAGCTTGATGTTATATTATTTTCGTAGAATTTTTTAATTGGACACAATTTTTATTATGCCTAACTGTGCATAGAGTGACACTTTTTTGTACTGTTAAATTTGCATGAAGTATGACTTAAAAGATTTAAAAGAGAAAAGACCTGGATTATTTCAGTGAGTGCCAAAAAAAACATTAAATAAAATTCAAAACTCATTCCTGATTAAAAGCTTCAAAAACTGGAAATAGAAGGAAACTTTTCAGAAACCTACAGCAGACATCATTCTTAGTGGTGAAGCATTCATTAGCTGCCCTTCCATTACTGTGGAGAAAAGGAAGAAAATGCCCCCCAAACACTATAACAATCAGTAATCTACTAGAGTTCGTAACAATTTAATAAAACAAGAAAAAGAAACGTGAGGTGGGAAAGAAGACAAAACTGCCATTATTTTCAGGCAGTGTGATTACCTGTGTTTTAAACAATCCAAGAGATTCAATGAATAGACTATTAGACCGAAGTGGCGAGTTCAGTAAAATGTTTGGATTCAAAAAGAACATATGATTAGGGGTTCCCTGGTGGTGTAGTGGCTAGGCTTCAGCGCTCTCAACACCACGGCCAGGGAACACCCCTCCCACCAAAAAAAAAAAAAAAAAAAAAAATACAATAAAACTCAATGGCTTTCCCATGCACTATGAAAAACCAAATAGAAAATGTAATAGTAATAATGATATGAAGAACAACAAGTTTCCCTCCAGAACAGCAACTTAATTTCCAAAGTTTATACAGAAAAATAAATAAGCAGAAATATTTAAGACTATTCTGTAAAGGTAAAGCAATGAGTGTGGGATGTGGGGACTGACTTGCTATATACACACACATATACCCAGGGGCTGTTCAGAAAAAAATCCAGCCATAAATGCCTCTATTTTTCATATTTACATGGCTGGATACTTTCTGGACAGCCTTTGTGTGTATCCATATCGATCTATCTATATTTCGTATCTTATAAATAAAGCTATAGTAATTAAAAAGTGGCATATTGGCACAGGAATAGGCACGAGTCCCCACACAGACCAATCTGTAAACAGGGATCTAGTACATGATAAAGGTGACATTTCAAATCAGTGGAAAAAGGACAGACTACTTGCCATTCACTGATCTAGGCTGTGGGATCCAGCAGTGAACAAATGAGACAAAGTTCTGACTCACGTTCCAATGAAGAGAAGACGAATATATGTAGATAGTGACGGCACTTTTAACAAAAACTAAAGTAAGGTGGAGCATTGAAGAGTGACAGCTGTGGTGAACGTGGAGTCAGGTGGCCATTTATATGTGTATACGAGTATATGTCAAATGGCAATAAGTGACACTTGCCACAGATATAAAGAAATCAAGGGAAAGAATCCTAGACCTCTGTGGAGAAAGCATTCCGAAGGAGAGGAAACAGTTTGCGTAAAGCCCTAAAGTGAGAATGTACTTGGTTTGTTTGAACAATGTCAAGGAAGCCAGTAGAGCGAAAGCGACAGGAGTGAGGATCCGAGTTATAGGAGATGAGGGCACAGAGATAGAATGTTCAGGGTCAAGAAGGGCGAAGGAGGCAGAGCAGGGCACAGCATGTAGGTCCTTTAGACTGTTGTAGGGATTATCACTTCTAATCTGAGTGAGATGGGAGATTTGATCTGAGATGTGTGTGACATTATCTGCCAAAATTTGGATACTGTTGTGAGACTAGATTTCTGTAGCGAGTTCAGGTCAGAAGCAGAAAAACCAGTTAGGAGGCTATTGCCATAATCATGGCGGTGGTTTGGCCAGGGCAGTCATGAAGGAGTGGTGAGAAATGTTTGCATTCTTATGAAGGGATGTATTTTCAAGGTAAAGTTAACCAGATTTGCTGATGGATTGGCTGTGGGTGTGAGAAAGGAGGGCAGTCTTAACTGACTCCATTCACCAAGACTCTGTCTTTGTAGAAACGATGCACATGCTGTGGGCTGGAGGGTCAACTGTCAGGATATAAACTTTCATTTATCCCCACCCTCAACTCTACCTGGTATCTCCCAGTCTGTCTACCAGCTTTCTGGTTAACTTCTGAAGAGGCTAAATCCCTAGTCGTTGCCTCAACTAAAAAAAAATCAGTTATTGTTCACCTTCATTATTTTTTCTACCGTCTCCTCTCTGCTTTCCTTGTGTTTGTAGCTTTATGCTACTACCTTTAGTCATTATATTTATAGTCCACACAAATACTTAAGCCTTTATATTTAACTTTTCTTCTGTTCTGAAAAGGGTCTAAAATATCCAGGATTCCACAGTTTTGCACCAGATAAGCCTGGAGGAATCCTGATGATGGATCTAAAAGACAAAAACCCGAGGGCATTGGAATTAAGAATCAGCCGTGGGTTTAATTTGGCTTCGTTTAATCCACATGGCATCAGCACTTTCATAGACAGCGGTAAGAGTTGATGAACTACCAACATTAAGAAAGTTCTAATGGTTTGTAAATGACTAAGGAAAATAGATTTGGACCATATCTGTAGTAAGAGAAGAACAATTAACTCATGACTTATTTCTGTATTCTTCATACAAGTCAGTTGATCATTTGCCTCTTTAGCTAACAGTAAGATGCTACATTTTGAAATTTCTAACAGTTAACACCTGAAAGAATGTTTAGCTTTCATAACCTTTTCATATACCAATGATCATTGCATTAAAAAAGAGCTATATTTCTGAATTAAACTATAAACAGATTATTCATGAATTCTGTATATGGAGTGGGAAACACTTTCTTAAAGGTCAGGAGACCAATGATCAGAAATAACACCAGGCAAACAGTGATGGGAAAGACAGGGAAGAGGAATGATCTGTTAGGTCGTCTAACAGCTTAGACATTCAACCTTTCCTTGCCCGTGGTATTTAAATGTCAGTGTCTGCCCAGAGGTCCTCTGGTTGTATCTTGTAAATTAACTCTGTTCTTTCCATTTTTTAGATGACACAGTTTATCTCTTTGTTGTAAACCACCCAGAATTCAAGAATACAGTGGAAATTTTTAAATTTGAAGAAGAAGAAAATTCTCTTTTGCATCTAAAAACAATCAAACATGAGCTTCTTCCAAGGTACTTAGTCCTTTTGTTAATTTTCCAGGTTATTTCTAGCATTTTCAGACATGTGCGCGCACACACACACACACACACACGTGCAAAGCAGGGCAAGTTACTATCCCTCATTATAATACTCAGTGCTCTGTGTGGATTCCCTTGAGAAATGATGAAACCCTGGACTACAAGGGAGATGCTCTTCAGGGTCATCTGGGAGCAAAAAACAAACCTCACCATTTTTCCTGCTGTCACCCTCCATCTTCTAAGACTCATCACCCAACTAAAAATAATCCCTGTCCTGCCAAGGAAGAGTAGCCTGCTTTATATGGAATATGTGTGCTTTGTATAAGACTAATACAGAGTGCTTTCACAGGGTTAGTGGCAGCTGTGGGCTAACGGCCCTCTAGAATTGGAGGGATTCAGTTTGGATGTGGGTCGCTACAACTTCAAGAACACAGCACTAATTGATAATGTGGCCAAAACATAATTGTGTGTACCTTCCTGGCTCAGCTTGCATTACCCTACTGTTTCTTTAAAGTTTGAACTTCATGAATATTTTAAATTTCTACTTCCCTACCTAGGGAAGCATTTAACTTCTAATCATTCTTCCAGAAATGCACTTCATAATAAATAGAAGCATAAATACCACCCAGGCAGCCTCTGCATGATGGAACTCTTTAAGAAAGAAGGGACTCACCTACCCACTAGCTCTGTTTTTCATTTAACAAAGGAGAAAGCAGCTCTTTCAGAAATTTTTGCATTAGGTAATTGGAATTTAAATTTAATAACATCCTTGCTTAACTGCTTTTAAAAATGTAATTGTTTTTAGCATATAAATCTCTCACCTGAAGCCCTGTACTGTGGCAATTTCATCATCTATCTCTCTGCAAGTGTTTATTGAGTGCCTGTGCATTCTCAGCTGGTTGGCTTTGTGAGTCAGGTAGAAATTGAACAGTCAACCTTAGTTTGACTAATAACTAAGTAAAGAAACCCAGGAAAATCCAGTGACTGAATAAATGGAAACTAGGAAAATGTTATTGGCATGCCAACTAGCTCTGGAGGCTCTGTCCACCTCTGTCCTATGGACAGTGGTGTCCCTGCATATTGGTAAACCCTACCTTTCTTTCTTGCTGTCAAAAAACATACTGTTGGCACCAAGTTCTTTTTCTCTTTTATAATAATCTTGCCATAATTACTAAATGACCTGTCTTCCAATTACCTGATACCATACAAAAGTTGTTTTTGGCAAGTAATGCTATAATAGATTGCATGTGACAATAGCCATGTGGGTTTTAGCTGAGCTTTCCTGGGAAAAATCCTACCAAAAATTTAAAACATGTCTTATGTGAACTTTTTGGATAGCTAATCTTTAATATGGAGACCAACTGGGTTTTTATTTTCTCTCATGTGTTATTTTTCCCTTCCAGTGTGAATGATATCATAGCTGTTGGACCTGCACATTTCTATGCCACCAATGACCACTATTTCTCTGATCTTTTCCTAAAGTATTTGGAAAAATACTTGAACTTACACTGGACAACTGTTGTTTACTACAGCCCAAATGAAGTTAAGGTGGTAGCAGAAGGATTTGATTTAGCAAATGGGATCAATATTTCACCTGATAAAAAGTATGATTCCTTATCAAAGTAACTTCATTTCTTCTCAGTTGTGTTCATGGGCCAGATTCTTTACTTTACTTTTTTTTTCAGTGTGGAAGTAACTTACTTGATATTTTGGGTCTATGATATATATATATAAAATATAATGTTTATATATTATTAAATATATGTGATATCTTTATAGAATATGTACTTATGGGCATATAATATATAAATATATATTATATTTTTGCCTATAATATCTAAATTTTGGTATATATCATTGTAGAATTTAATTTTATAAATGAAATCAAATTTTATGTGCCTATCAGAGTATCAGGTAGGTGTTTCCTTTTAAATAAATATATAGCATTAAATAAAAGCAAATGCATATTATTTCATTATAAGGATGATTCTAAACTAAATCAATTCTCTGTTGATAGATAGGTAGGTTGTTAATTTTTTCTACATAAAAGCCATTTTCTGTTTCTCAGTTACCACTGAAATATATCTAAATATTTTATAAGGAAAGCCTCCCTAGGGTAGCACTGTAGCACAATGGTTAAGTCTTCAGATGTTGGAATCAGATAGATCTGGGTGCCAGTGCCAGCTGGGCACTTGCTGAATGTGATGCTAATGAGCCCCTCCTCTTCGCACATTTGTCCAACCATTTTTGTGGGACAGTCCCTCAAAATAGACTTCCTTGCTCTAAGACTGATCCCTTAAAATGTTAACTTCAATAGATATTACAATTGCTCTCCAAAATTATTTCACTATTTTCATATGTCCAACCACAGCCTATAGAAAGGACGTGAAATTCTTTATTAATGTTCTGTTTTACCTCTTTAGCACACTGAACAATTTAAACTACTACAAATATAACATGAAATAAATGGGGCATTCCTTGACAATGCAATGTCTTAGTTTTGTGGCACAATTTCTTCTTTGTTGATTATAGAAAATGAATGTGTAATTATTTAATTTAAATTACTTGTAACTGACCCAATCTAACCTCTCCAGCCAAATCTGTTTTTCTTCCCAACTCTCATCTTTCTGAGAGTCAAAGTTTCCTGTCATTCAAGCTAAAAAAAAAAAAAAAAAAAGCATTTTCAGCTTTAACTTCTTCTCTTGCACCATTTCTATCCAACCAGTGAGCAAATCACATTGGTTCTACCTGTGCTTCTGTCCCTCACTGTCACCCACTTTCCTTTCCAAGGACATCTGCTTGGTTTAGTTACTCATCCTCTCTGGCTAGAGTATTAGACTTTCTGCCAATTTGTTTTCAGTCCACTTCCTTTTTTTTTTTTTTTTTTTTTTTGGCTACTGTTGACAATTTTGTCTTTCTATATTCCAATCGCCTGGAAGAGCCTCCAAAAAAGGGAACTCATTCTACTTAATCTGTGACGCTTGCTGAGCACTGCCAGGTGCAAACCAAAAGCTCAGTAAGTGTTGAAGGGAACTGACCATTTGTCACGACGACGCCTCTTTGTTATTCTAAACATTCAGTGAAACCCAATTGCTTATTAAATCAAGGCACGCTGAAAGGTTGGGCTTCCTTTAATAGGCTAACTCCCACCTCTCTTTTCTACTATTTTCATACTTGCCATGCTTTAGACAAAGAGCTTATTATTTTGCAAGCATGCCTCTCTCATTCTTGCCCATGTGCCTTTGCTCACATGTTTTCTTCTGCCTAGAAGAGAATTTGCTCCCCATATCCTCAAATTCAGTCTCTAGGTCCAGGTCATTGCCGATACCTCTTCCATTCTGAGCCCTTCTGTGTTCTCAAGAGTTAGATATTTCTTCAGTCTCTAGACCTGAAATGCTTCTTTCTTATGAAACCAATCATGTTGCATTATTTGTTTAATGGGTACAAACCAGTTGGATCATTTACACAGTATAAACTTTTTAGGACAAAGGCTGTGTCTTCTTCATGTTTCTATCTGTCACAATACTAAGTTCGCAGCTTTACACATTATAATTGCTCAATAGAATAGTTGTCATGGAGCAGTCAATTCAATGAGTAAAATTACCGTAAAGTAGTCCATTAATTCACTCTTCTTGGATGTAGACAGATTGTTCTGAATAGAGACTTAGCTGTTACTCTTAAAATTCTCTATATGGTAATAAGTATTTTACTAAATATTAACAAGATTAATAAATATCTAGTAAAAAGTGTTCTGTTCTGTATCATAACATAAATGATACCTAGAAATTATATCGTGGAGTGTGAAAGCTTTTCTTTCTGAAGCCAAACATTTGTTTTATTGTCCTTTTGTTGGCAAATATCACAGACTTTATATTCAAAATGATGTCCTATATTATTTTTCCTTACAATCCTTTTGAAAAATTATTTAACAATTCCGTGGTTGTTGTTGTAGCAATACTGAATTGATTTTGAAAGCTTACTTTTTAAATAAAAACTGACCTTTATCAAGCATTCCTTGAGGGCCCATCATTGATTAACTTCTTGGCAGGTTATTAAGACCTACTCTCGCATACCGTGTTAATGAAGCTTTATCTTGTCATGGAGCTCTGACTAGTGTGTCCTTTCTGCTAAGGTACATCTATGTTGCTGATACGTTGGCTCATGAAATTCGTGTTTTGGAAAAGCATGCTAATATGAACTTAACTCAACTGAAGGTAAAATAATTTCTTTTTATATGAGTATATAAAGTAGACATTAATCTGTTACACTTAGAAATCACATAGTTAGGCTATATGGTAGCAATACTTCACTGAGAACAGAGTATGGATGCCAGAGTCGCTACTCTGGGTTTTTAAATATTACCAACTGCTAAGTGGCCAGTCCCCTGTTGCCAGCAAACTTGAGGACTGACAGTGATTACGTGCAGCCGTGGGCTGAGAGTGATATTTGCATCAGATTTAGAGCCCATTCCGTGAAGTACTGATGGCGCCTGATGAATTCCAATAAGAATTTTCACAATTGAAAAGACTAATAGATGAATTCTGAAATGAAGATTTAATGCACATTGTCAGTTCTTTCAATAATAAATGAAGGTAGAAATGGGGTTGCACACCATTATTTTCTTCGTGCTTGACAACACATATTTTAGATTGATTAAGAATTTCTTACTTTGCTTTGAATGAGTTCTTTGAGCCAACTGATCACTGTGCGTCTTTTAAGGGAAAAGGAGTTCATTTTTTAGAGAGATTGATTATCACCCCAACTTTCTTAGTTTCAGAGAAGATGAAAAGTGACTCCCAAGCAGTTTATTAAATTTGTTTTAAGCAGTATTGGTGTAAACGGGGTGGAAGCAGGGAGATGTGTGTGATTTCCTCACATGCATAGAGGCAGGAAAGATTAGCCCTAAATTATTTAATCAAGTTTCTCATGTCGTTTAGGTATTGACAACTTTTTTTCATTTGGAAGGTACTTGAGTTGGATACACTGGTGGATAATTTGTCTATCGATCCTTCCTCGGGGGACATCTTGGTAGGCTGTCATTCTAATGGCCAGAAGCTCTTCATTTATGACCCGAACAATCCTCCTTCATCAGAGGTTTTTAAATTTTCAGTTTTTCAACTTTAATTATTCAAGTCTTTCTGAACACAAAAGACAATAAACTATCACAGGGTTGATTTGTTTAGTCCTTTAACCCAATAATACATAGAACTAATGTAGTGGGTTTGCGATTGCGTTAAGCCAATAATTGGCAAAATTTCACATTGTTCAAATACTTTTAGAAGGGTAATCTTTTGATGTGTTACATTATGGTTGCAACTAGTCAAAAGGCATTTTTATAAAGACACGTGCCCTCCCCATGTGGTATACTGGCAATTTTTTAAATACCTGGCTTATTGTCAGCTCACCACATGACGTGACTTTTGTTCCTGCTAAAGTAATGTGAAAGTAGGCACATTAGTGTGGAAGTATTTCTATTAATGCTCAATTACTATAATAACACTAAATCCTGTGTTGGCATGAAATAACTAGATGGTTTAAGAAAGTACTTTCTTTGAAGGTTTAAGAAAGTACTTTAATTTAAACATTAAAAAGATTGGTAACTGCTATTTTTCAACAGCATGTTTTCTTAATCATTGTGTCGTTGTGGAAGACAGGGATTATAGGTGATTGAGTGACATGGGTGTATGGAGGTTCTATCTGTATTAATCCTTTGTGTCTCCTGAGTAGGTTCTCCGCATCCAGAATATTCTGTCAGAGAAGCCTACTGTGACTACAGTTTATGCCAACAATGGATCTGTTCTTCAAGGAAGCACTGTGGCCTCAGTATATGATAGGAAGCTGCTCATAGGAACTTTGTACCACAGAGCCCTGTACTGTGAGTTCTGAATTGTACGTTTGGTGTGCAAGTGTGCTAACTTCTTAACAATCGATTTTGTATGATTTGCTAATTCTGAGGGAATTGAACCAGCAAAGTTGACTCAGAAATGTATGACTTGTATAGTTGATTTTATTTCAGTAAGGAAATGTTCCTTCAGTTCTTAGAGGACTTTTAGCATAAAAGGAAAAGAAGAGTTTCTCTAAACGCCAAGTAAAGGAGAGGAGGAAAGCTGCTTTTGGTAAAGTGAATACTCAGCACAAAACAAGCCTCACCTCTTCCTTCCAAGTGCCGGAGCATGAATTCCAGGGAAACGGGGAGGATCGTCTTTTCTGAAAATGTGAGTGACCTCAGCTCCAACCATGTGACCACTGTGACTGTTCAGAACTACTGATAGATAACATGTTTTTGGATATTCTGTCCTTACATCTTTGTTTACCATATAAGGGTTGGAGTTAGAGTAAAAACTAACTAAAATTCAAGTTTTGTCCGTTGTTAATTCTAAAAGTGTGTCCTCAGAGGGAGTGGGAAAGTGGCTGCTTCCTTGTGGGGTTTCCTTGGAACAGGCAGGCATGGCAGATGAGCTCTTTATTTGAATAAAATAAAACAGCTAAATATGGGGATACTCACATTCTTAGTATGGAGTGTTCCATCAGCTCTGTTCCTTCATGAGAGCCCACCTTGCATACGAAGAAGAGATAAAAGGTTGGAGCTGAACTCCATGAGGAGAGGTGAAGGCAGCTGTCCAGGACAACGTGGTTAATCCCAGCAATACTAGGATCAAGGCCAAGGCTGCCTGCCTCAAAGGGGAGAGTTCTTTCCACTCACTATACCTCCTATTAAATCTTCTTAAGCCCCAGAGTGAGACTTTCATGTGTTTCTTTCCACTGTACTTTATCAAAGCACTTTATTTCAGTTCTCATACTTTTTGCCTTCTTCAGCATCATCATCAAAATATTTGTCAATTACTTACCATGTGCCAGGCAGTGGACTAAAAATGGTTCATTCATTATCTCATCTAATCCTAATTACAGCCCTAGGGAGTAGGTATTGATGTATTACTGTTAACATTTCACAGATGTTCAAAGTCACCCACATCATAAGGGGTGACTCTCAATCTATTTCTGATGCCAGAGGCTATACCATCACCCACTTTACATGAAGCTACTGCCATGGAATTAAGGAGGATCTTGTTATTTATTCTTCCTAGTATGTAGTTTCTTCTCTTTTCTCTATAGGTGTTTGATTTCTGCTTTTAGATAAATCGTTTACACGCCTTTTAAGTGTAAATTGCAGTAGTATTCTTAAACTTGGCCTCTTCTATTTGGCCTGTGGTTTTATTTACATTTTTAAATAGTCTGTTACTAATGTATATTGGAACCATATCATGCTAACATAATTGCTTTTTTGTTGTTTTCATTATCCATAGGAAAAACGTTAAGTCACAGATGAATAAAGCAAGATTAAATATTGTTCACTAGGGATCTAAAACCAAGAAGCCTATGCTTCAAATTTTGGATTATAACAATGACTCTTAAAAGTGACATTCATTAATAGTACTAAAATACAGTAGGTATAAAATAAACTTGTTTTCTATTGTATTTCTTAGAAATTTTATTTGAACAAAAGTATATATATAAGGTATTAATAATAAGAACATATATTATCTTAGAAATACATAAGAACATGTATTATTTATCTTAGAAATACAAAAAGAATTTTCAAAATAAATTCTGGCCTTTTGTTGGCCACAAGGGATTCTATTTTATCTAATCCTAAGTATATTGTCCATTTCTTTATTGTGCTCTTACTGTGATCATGTACTGAGTAGAACAATTTGGTTGGTAAATTAAAACTACTGACATTGCAATTGGGATATGCCACCCCTAGTTGGATATAGGTCTCATAGGGTGTGTGTGTGTGTGTGTGTGTGTGTGTGTTTTCTTTTTAATCTGAAATCCTGTTCAGTGACAATAAATACCCTTTTGTTGTTTTTTTTTTTTACACTTGATCTTAGCCAAAAGGCCGAAAAGCAATGTTTTGTTTTGTTTTTTAACAAAACCTCAGCTCTTTTAAAATAGCTAAAAATGAACACAAATACCTAGTACAGAGAGCAAGGAACATGAAATACAAGCTATAATACAATATTTTTTTCTTGTTTTGTGCATTGATTACTAGTGATAGCTCATCTAAGGCTGGCCCTTTTTCTAGAGTTTGATTTGCTCAGTTTGAATCCTTTTTTAGAGTCACAGCCTACCTAGGCTGTAGAATGTGTACTTGACAAAGTGATGAAGAACCCATAACACGCAACATTGTGCTACCCACACCCACCTGTATTTGGCTTCTTGTAGTTTTCATTACTCATGTGGCTTTTCGTGACAGGACTTCTGGGTGTGAGAGTAGGAGGGTTGGGAGAATCCCAGGAGCTCTCTCTTAACTTTCTGCTCCTGGTTTTCATGAGTTTTATTCCGTAAAAGGAAGACAGAGAAGAAATTTTTGTAATTGCAAAGAGAATCACTTTCAGTTCACTTTAAAACATATTAATATATTGAATGGCTTCTCTGTAGCCATCCCTGATGTAGGCATTAGGATATAACTGTGAACCAGGCACAATACCTATGATCTAGTAGGAAATTCAACAAATGAGAAAATATAGAAGATGATAGATTAGATAGATAGGTAGATAGATAAATGGAGTGAATTGAAGGAATTAAACAAAAAAAAATGTGATTGGTTGGAGAAACCTACTCCCTCCTACCACACACAACTTTTGAAAAGTTTAAACCTAGAGGGAAACTGAAAAACTATTTCAGTGACTGCCGGCATATCCTGCACATATACTCACCAATCACCGGTTATCATTTTACCACATTTGCTTTATCTTTCCAAGTGTAGATGCTTTTAGTGTTCTGAGCCATTTGAAAGCAAGTTGAAGATACCATAAAATCTCACCTCTGCATGCTTCAGCTTGCATCTCTTAAACATGAGGACATTCTTCATAATCACAATGTTATAATACCTAAGAGCATTAGTGATGCTTCTATTGTGCCATCTAATATCTGATCCAGAGTCAATTGTTCTCATTTGTCTCCAAATGCCTTTAATAGGTGCTCCCTTCCCCCGCCCCATCCCTGCTCTAGTGCAGGATGCAATTCACATTTCTTGTTATGTCTCTTCACTCCTTTTTAATCTGAGACAGTCACTCTATTACCTTTTTGTTTTCATGGCAATTTTTTCAGCGCAGTCAAGATGCCTTCTGGAATGACCTACATCCTGGATTTACTTGGTCGTTTATTTTTGGAGCGTTTAACTTAATTCAGTATCATTTACATTTCTTGTAAATTAGAAGTTACTTGAGGCTTGATTAGGTTCAGGTTAAACGATTTTTGACAAGAATCATTAATAATTGACATGTACTTCACATTGCGTTGCATCAGAATATAAGGACAGGTAATTCCACTATTTGTAATGTTAAATTTGAATAACTGATTAAGGTGTTGACCATGAAATCAACAGGATTAGTTTTTCTGTTCTTTTTATAAATCCTCCCTCCCTCCCTCCCTCCCTCCCTTTCTTCCTAAAAATATATTTCCCCACCAGAATGTCAATTTCTTGAGGGCAAGAGTATCTTGCCCACACTATGTCTTCAGTGCTGAGCAAGTAGTCATAAGTGATCATCAAATATTGCTAAATATAGAATGACAAGAAACGTTCCTCCTCTCCCCTCTCCCATGGCCCTGCCCACACACCATTCCAGAGAACAATGGACTTCCAATGAACACATCTAGTGAATCATCACCACATAGTGATACACGTGGTCTGCTGTTCTTTGAAACAAATGTGCACAGTCTTAGTGTCGACTTGAGTGAAGACATGTGAGGCAATAGCTGCAGCAGGACCTCCTCACCGTGTGTGTTGTGTGTACGTATTTATGCTTTTTCTTCTGAAATTTATTATTTCCATAGGTGTTTTCTTTTCACATGTTTCCAAGATCAAAACAATACAAAAACCTACACATTGAGAAGTCTCCTTCCTATCTATCCTGTGTATAGGAAACTAATTTATTACTTTCTTGTGTATCTTTCTAATATTTTTATATAGATACAAGCAGACACAGATATACTTATTTTTTCCCCTTTACTTCACAAAAGGTGTCAGAACTACACACAGTTCTGCATATTCCTTTTTTCACTTAAAGATAATTTTTTACACGTTTCATATCATTACAAAGAGAGTTTCACTAATTCTTCTTTATGGCTGCCTAGCATGTTGTAGTTTATTTAACCAGTCCAATTATTTGCTATTACAAACTTAAAGTACTGCAATAAGTAATTTGCTATTACAAACTTAAAGCGCTGCAATAAGTAATCATGTGCATACCTTATTTTGAATGTGTGTAGGTATATCTTGCAATAAATTACTGGAAGTAAATCAAAAGGAGTAAAGTCTGGGTCAAAGGGTAAGTGCACTTGTAAGTTTAACAAATATTTCGTAACTCACTATAGCAACTGTAACATTTTGCCCTGTGTAAGAATTTCCACAAAGCTTCGCCAACATGTTTTGTTGTCAAACTTTCAGATTCTTGCAAATCATATAAAAATGATATCCCAGTGTGTTTTAATTTTCATTTTCTTATTACAAGTTAGTTTAAGCACACTTTCAGATATTTAAGGAGATTTGTTTTTTGTTTTGTTTTTTTCTTTTAGGATGTGGGCTTTTTTCTTATTAATTTCTAGGAGTTCTTTACATGCAAAGGATGAAATTATTATTCCAGCTTATCAGTTACGTGATTCCTTTTCTTTTTTTTAATATGGGTCATTCCCTGCCTGGGAATCGAACCCAGGCCGCAGCGTTGGCAGCGCAGAAACCTAGCTGCTACACCACCAGGAAACTCCCCTATGTGATTCTTTTTGAACAAAGGATCAGACACTCACTATGTAGCTTCATTATTAGTTGCAGCCTCAGAATGAAATTGCGAATTTTCCTTAAATTCAAGTATATCTTATTCCCAAAACAATTTAAATCAGTGGTTCTCTAGCTTTTTTCTCCTCCCAGCAGCACAAGACACATCAATGACAGGTAGTTCCTAGGTTTTAAATGTTGCTCACTATGGCTTAGGATAATTAGGATAAGGTTTCCTAATGTTCTAACATCCATATCCTCTTTTTTTTTTAAGCAGCTTTATTGAGATATCATCACATCCCCTTTGGATTTGCTCTTCTCTATCATTTTTTTTTCCCCTTGAGCAAGATTCACTGATGCCAATAAACTTTTAAACAAATAATTTTATAATTACAAATGTGATAAAGATACATGGTTTAACATTTTCAGACATCATAGGTCATGCAAAAAAAGCAGTCTCCTTCCACAGTCATTGATCTCCCCAGTCTCCATGACCCCAATCTGCTACTCACATGCATAACATACAATTGTGTTTATGTATACCACACACATGAATAACATACAATTTTCCTACTTTTTATACAATAGGATTACAATATATGCACATTCTGCCTCC
This sequence comes from Lyroderma lyra, assembly GCA_004026885.1. NCBI lineage: Eukaryota > Metazoa > Chordata > Mammalia > Chiroptera > Megadermatidae > Lyroderma > Lyroderma lyra. Next base: position 28,098 of record PVJL010006302.1, on the reverse strand, counting down.
CCTGATTATCCAATGGTGTTGGATTACCTAGATCTAAATATTTCACTACTTACTGCTTAGACATATACTATTTCATTTGGTCCATATCAGCTCTTTGAACAGCCTTATTGTTTATGTAAAAAATAAAGACAGAGGCAACAGGTGAACTTTAAACATAAAAGAGACTGTTATGCAAGGAACTAGAACTTGATCTCAGGACTTTTGATTCACTTGTCATTCTCTTTCAATAACAGTAAGTCCCTTTTATGTCACCAGTGTCCTCAAAATAGTCTCTACACAAGGCTTAAACCAAATTGATCATACACAATTTTTTTTTTAATAAGGAGGCATGAAAATCAAACCTATTGTTCTCAGTGAAATACCAGCTGTGTCCTCTGAATTTCAACAAGCTCTGTGTTTCAACAGGCACATAACCAAAAGTTGTGAAAGGAGGACTTAGACCAAAGCAAACTCTTACTTGGTCAATAGTGTGGACACAGCATGCAACAGTGTTCTAGAGCCAGTGCTACGGTCTGAATGTTTGTGTTCCCTCAAAATTCATGTTGAAATCCTATCCCTCAAGGTGATGGTATTAGGAGGTGGGGTTTTGTGGAGGTGATTAGGTCACGAGGGTAAAGCTATCACGAATGGAATTAGTGCTCTTAAAAACAGACCCCATACAGCAACTTACCCCTTGTGCCATGTGAGGGCAGAAAAAAGATGGCAGCCTAGGAAGCAGGCTCTGAACCTGACCCTGAGGCTGTGGGTGCCTTGATCTTGGGCTTCCCAGCCTCCGGAACTGTGAGAAATAAATGTTGTTTGTTCATAAGCCGCCAGTAGCAGCCCTAATGGATTAAGACAGCCAGGAACCCAATTCACCGGTGTGAGGATGCTGGCTTTCTTGCTCTGGTTCTTTCTATAGGCAGAGCTGGAGCTGCTTGTACAATATGTCTTGCTAATCTTCATATTTTGCCTTCTTCATGAATAAATATTTCTCATATCATCTGAACTAATGAGTGAACTTCCCCAGTGCAGATTTAGATGGTGATACTTTGATATGGAGGTCTCCAAAGTTTGGAATTCTTTAATGCTAATTAACCAGGTTTGGGATATGAGTGACAGATTATACTACTCAAATGATAAGCACCTCTAAGGTTTAAAATTAACATGTGCATGCACGCGTGCACACACACACACACACACACACAAACACCACTCCCCTGCCTAAAGTGAAAAATTTTAAAACAAATTCTAAATGACACAGCACCCTCAACTTGAGAATATGCCTCTTTCTTTAACCCCCTTTTTCATGCTATGGTGGGAGGCAGCAAACACAGTGATAAAGAACATAAACTTGTTTGGAGTTCAAAGGGAGTCTCTGACATTTCTTAATAATGTAACCTTAAGCAAGTTATTACCTAATCTCTCTAAACCTCACTTGCCTTATTTAAAGTGAGGATAATAAGAAGTAATGTGATAATAAGAAGTAATATAAAATGCTTAGCACATGGGATAATTATTACAGTTTCATCATCTACTCCATTTCTTTTTAAAAATCTAAATTTTCCTTCTTCCAAGTCCACGACTTAAGTACAGAGTTGTGTGGCTTGCACTGAAAGACCCAGTGACCTTTGGGATGGCATTGTGTCCCACAATGATTCTACACTGTCACCTGGAGGTTAGATTTAGTTGATAGCTACTGTTTATTGACTTTTTGCAATGTACCAAGTATGGTGTTGAGTCCTTTGCACTCTTCATACCATTTGATTTTAAGTCACCGATGAAGTGGATGTCCTTTTACAGAAGAGGATCCAAACTGGGGCAGCTTGAGCCCTAAACCCTGTAAGCATGTGTGTACCACACCTCCTGACCTCTCAACTTTAGGAGCACACCTCTCTCCTCCTAAGTCCTCATGAAAACAGCATTAAACTTCTCCTCTGCATGAACTCTTTTAAAATTAGTCATCTTGAAAATAATTATCTTACCAATACAACTCTAGATGTTACAGTGGTCCTTTAGTACAGCCCTTTTCCCCCAGCTTCAATAGAAGCAGCACGGTTAATACTACCTGACTCCACCCTTGACAGGCTGTGTGACCGAGGGCAGGTTTCTCAGCCACCCTGTGCCTCAGTTTTCTCATCTATAAAATGGGTGTAATGTTACCTACCTCAGAGGTTGTTCTGAGAATTAAGAGTTAGCACAGGCCAAGTTCTAAGCACAAGGGAAGGCTCATAGCAGGTGCTGCGTAAGTGGTAGGCTTTGTTATTCACACCATAATTATGTGTTCATACTATAATTATGTATCCCATAGGTCAAGGACCAGCTTTTCTCTTTTTTTCTCCTTTTCTTTTCCCTCCTCTTTTTTTTCTTTTCTTAACATCTCCAGGTCTGATAAATCCTGTTCGCCCAACATGTATTTTACTCATGTATTTTACTAGAACTACTATTTCTTTCTGTGGATAAATGAATACAGGTCGTGCTTGGAGATGCTCTCTTGCTCTGCCCAAATTCCTGTCTTCCTTATCCTCAGACACTCTCCCTCCAGCTTGGTTTCCTTAGGAGAGGGGAACGTTCATTCTTCTACTGAAGACCTAGAAGAAAGAAGGATCAAGAAGTCTTTGGAAAGTCTAACCCCCCACCCCAAAAGCTTTTCCCTTCCTGCTGATCTTCCTGCCACCTATTTTATTTCTTTTCCTTCACTTTCCCCTATTTTTCTTTATCCCATTAACGATGGAGGAAGATACTGATTGTCCCAAATCCACCCAATCAATTAAGTGAACTAAGCACCCACCATATTCAGCATTCTGAGGCACGGCATGAAGGCCCGGAGGCAAGGTCCTGCGCCCCGAACCTTGGAGAAGGGTGAGTTAAAGCTCTTGGCTTCGATGGTCTTCGCTTATTACCCCTCCCTGTGTGTCCGGAGCAGTTCTCCGTCTCCAAGCACGTCTTACTTTTCAGAAACTTCAAGTTTGGGCTCTGCACTGGAGCTCCCTGGGATCCCCCTCCATTGAGTTTCCCATGCACTCCGAAGTAGAACGCCGCAGCTTTTAGCAGCAAACCCCTGTGCACCAAGGGGAGTATTCTCACCAAAGCTGCCAGGAAAACACCAGACTTCTACCACGGCTCCGGGCTCCCTCTCTGTACTTTTAGCCTCGAAGAAAAGTACAATCCCGCGAATCAAAATTTCACCCTGAATCTCCTGTGTCAAGGTGGCCTTGGATCCAGAGCATAAAGATGACCTTGAACCCGGGCGGCGGGGCGGGGCGGGGCGGGGCCGGACGGGCGGGGCCGGACGGGCGGGGCCGGACGGGCGGGGCGCTCATCCGCCGGGGGGCGTGGCTGGGAGCCTGCCCTCCAAGCCCTCCTACGGGACTCGGAGCGGGCTCAGGGCCACTGGGCGCCGGAACGGTAGGAATACTGGTGGTCCTGACCCTGATGGGGGTGGGGTGGGGTGGGGAGTGTGCTGGGCCTCATCGGGGAGAGGGCAGTGGCGTTTAGGTGAGTTGCCATCTAGATGGAACGTCCTGGGCGCTTTTCTCTTCCAAGTTGGGTCAAGGGCTGCCCGGTGCCGCCCTCCTAGCAAGTAGGAATGAGAGCACTGTGGAACCTCACACCTTAAGTCCACCCAGCAAACTGTCCCTTGAGAAGCATTGATAACAGAAAGTGAGCTAACTGCCTGCCTTTCCTAAAATAGTAGAGGAAATACCCCTCTTTATTTTCGGAAAGTCATCCCTCCCACCCCGACCCCGCTCACTCTCAGCATTCTGCTCTTGCAAAAACGACTTCACCTGAAGCACCGGGTTTGGCGGAGGGGACCAGGCTACCACCTGGATGTTCATGGCCGACTCTGGCATCCTCAGGGCCAGGTAATCATGGAGGATTACTGGGTTGCCGAACTCTTCCCAGATTAAGAGAGCTATTCAGACAGCAGGGGAATGAGCGAAACCTGCAGGTCGGAGCTGGCATTTTGTAGGTATCCGACCTTTTGAAGTGGAAGATCTGGTGTTGATAGCTGAAAGAGTCAATACTGGGCTGGGAGGAAGACATGTTAGGTGATAGCACCCATTTTTGAGTGGATCTAAAGCTTCTGCTTGCCTTCAGTTGTCTTCAGGGTGCTTTTATTTATTTCTCTAAATAGGAGCTGGTCTCCTCAGTAGTTCTCATCTGCAATCTATTGAGGAATCTGATGCCTTTTGGTAATACTTTCTAGATCAGCTTGAGTGTGTTTATTGCAGCTCCTGCTGCACCCAAATGAGAGATTCATAAAAATTATTATTATTTAAAAAGTGATTGTAAGATAATTCTAAATGGAAAGTCTTAATTTATTAAGATATAAAATTATCTCTGGTATTTAAAATGTATTATTGTGAAAACAGAAATACTGTATTGAAAAATAATGTGACCAATTGTTTAGACTGTGATCAATTTAACGAATTTACATGCTTGCAAAGTAAATCAGCATACAATTTTGAATGTAATAAAAATTAAAGCAAAAGCTCCAGGGTTTGGCTATTAGGAGACCCTGTTGAATTTGCGGAAAGTGGTCTGGGGAGGGGATGGGGTCAAAAGACAAGACTCTAGTGGATTTAGGGGCACCAAGGTATAGATTTATAATAGACAGTACTTTGTCAAATTAAATCATTTATCTTGTACATTTAAGTTAATAATACTGTGCAATTACTATACTACTAAATACAAGTATCATTTATTTGGGCAGCAAAGTATCCATGTATAATTGCATTTTAGTCTTTCAACAATAATTGGGTGAGGTTACTTGATATAGGAACATTACCTACATATATGTACACATTATGTAAATAAATGTAAGCAGAAGGAGGTATCCAAGAGAGTTAATGAATATGACCGTGTTCAGACATTGATTTTAAAAGTTGTGCATTGACCTCCACTGTTTTTTATCCTCTACAAAGGACAAATGCATCTCAAGAAGCAGAGCCAGTAGAACTACAGAACTGCCACCTGATGAAAGGAATTGGTATCTATGTGACAGTACCAAGAAGGGCACCATCCTGCCAACTGCTTTGATTCCCTGCTACTCCTCAAATGCCTCCTCCTGGAGCTTCTGCCCCAACTGCTTTACTCAAGCTACCTCCTTCCAGGTTTTCAAGGGGTCTCTTCATGGCAAAACCAATGGCCTTTTCTCAGTTCTCTGCCTTCCCGATGTCTCTATGATTTGAAGAATGTCATTGACTATTCCTTGGCTGCTCCCTCACAAAACTCTCCTCCTGCTCCTTCTGTGATATTGCACACCCCTGTCTGTCTGTCTTCTGCTGCCTATCTCACTTCTTTTCTTTCTTCTCCCCTCTCCTTGATGATATTCTTGGCTTCAAGTGTCACTCCCCTTAAAATTTGTCTGCATCTTAGCCCTTACCCACAGAACCTCACAGCTTACCAAGATGTATTTTAAAACATGCATCAAAATTTTATAGCTGCATTCCTAACTTCTCAAAAACTTTTTTCTTTTTCTTCCCAATCTGAAGTCTACTTTATTGTACTTAACATTTCTGGTATTTCCTCTCTCACATCTCCACCCACAACCAGCTCTTGTTCTAGACTTCTATGCTTGACGCCTGCACCCCCTCCCCTATTCTCAAAGAGACTCAGTTCACAACCCAAGAACCATGTGTATTCCCTTTGTCCCTCATTGTTGCACATGACACATGTTGACATCAGCCTCCTACATGCCCCCTCACAGGGCTGATCACCCCTGCTTGTTATGTTCCTGCCCTGAGTGCTTATTTGGGCTCCAAACCTCTCATGCTGTCACTCCTACTAGAAAATAATAACAACAATTGAGCTAGATTCTGTTCACTGTTTCAGGGATGTATGCTTTCACTCTCTCACCTTGCTTATGAAAAACCCTCCACTGATTTCTTCATCTCTGCTAGTTGAAATCAACTGCAAATTTTCCTCCTACTTCTGAATTTTCATAGCACTCTAAAAGTCTGATTCACTTATGACACCTACCACAGCTTTACTTTATAGCTAGCAGTGTTTTCTCTTTCTCTCAATATCAGAGTGCAAACTCCCTAGGGTCAAGGACTGTGATTTATTTATCAGTATGTGACAGGATGACAGCATGGTTTATTGTGATATGAGTTTGTGAGCTATATATATAAAATCACAATAAATATAAAATCAGAAAGAGAAATTATATATATATATATATATATATATATATATATTCCCACCCCCTCAGTTTCTGAAAAAGCTTGCCTGGCCTGTGGTCCCTGGTCTTAGAGGAGGTTTGTGCTGCCGGCTAGAAAGCAGCAGGTGCTGAAGACAAACTCCTACCTGACTTTTGTTTTTAAAACCTGAGCTCCCTCAAGGGATTCTGATGGAGAAGGGATAAGAACAGGTGGGATTTTGAGTAACAGGGACCCTTGCCCCACTGCCTGACAGTGTTCTCAAGAGGAGCAAGACCTGGGAGGGAGTGGCTGCAGGGCATGTTCAGAGTCTGGGTCTTCTGTACTGTGTGTCCAGCCTCAGCAAAGGTCATGGAAGTGGCGTGTCTAAATTAAAGGGGCCATGTGGACTTGGCAGAGAGTAATTCAGTGGTGACTAGTGTAGAATAAAGGCCAGATAGATTTCCCCAAATATTCTGCTTGGTTTTAAAACTCACCACCTATGATCTTTGCACACACTTGGCAGAGAGACCCAGCAATTGCTCAGATTACATTTCCTGTCAGTTTAGTAGGATGCAAGCTGAAAATCAGATTTAATTTGATTTAAGAAATAAGAAAATATAACATCCATGCACTTGTTTACTGTTTTGTGTAATGATATTCATATTTACTACACATATATCTCTCAAAAGATAGAGTACTGCCAAGTACTTTAGACAGGTGACTAGACTAGATGATTGCTCAAGTCTAGTTCAACTCTCAGAATGTATAATTCACACAGATTTGAGAAGCTAAAACTAGAGGTAATATTGTAAGATAGATGAACGTACTGATTATCCAGATATTTTAAAGAGAATGAGTTAAAAGGTTGAAGCAGTCTGGGAGCAGAAGAAAAAAAATGACACGTTACTTCTTGGGTCTCACGATATATTTACATTTTATTTTGGATAACTAAAGAAGGAACGTGATCATGGATCAATTGTCAGTAGGACACAATTGGTATATATTTAAAAGTAATACTACCTTATCAAAGGCCTAGTGCCTCTGCCTATTCTGCTGAGTTCTTTGTGTGTGTGGTATGTGGGTAGCTCCCTGGCGGGGAATCGAACCCAGGCCGCAGCGCTGACAGCGCCAGCGCCGAAGCCTTAAGCTCCTCTGCTGAGTTCTTTATAGAAATTTATGAGTGCGTCACCCTCACAACTGATCGGTAAGGCAGGTGCTGCTGTCAGTCCTTGCAGATTAGGAAACCGAGATACAGAAGACTAAAGTTACCTGCCCAGTGGTCTGGAACTGGAGGGTGACAGGCCTGGATTATGAGCCAGGTGATGTTCTTCTGTTCCTTGCAGTCTATGTTGTGCAACACTTCTTTCTTATCTATTGACAACACGTTCTTATTACAGAACCTTCCGGAAAGTACAGCGGCAGTCAAAAACATAAAGTCTGGGATGCAGAAAGGTAAAATATTACTAAGTAGAGCTAGCTAAAACAAAGCAGGCTGGATGGTTAGTAAAGATCACTCATGAGACAATACTCACAAGACCCAAACCTCTGAGGTGTGAATGACTTTATGAAGCAATAGAAAACCTTTAAAGGACTTTAGGCAGGGTGTCCATTGGGGGGAAAATGCTGATTTGTGTTTTCCTCAGACTTAGACCTTTGTGGTGAATCTTATTTGTGGAAGGAACTCTTTCTCTTTTTGTTTTCCTTCCCCAATATTCTTTCAAGGTAAAAAAGATAAAGGTAAAATAATTCTCACCTCCCGAAATCGTATCTCATAGACCTTTTTGTATTAAATTCATCTTTCTCCCAGGGCTTTAAGGGTCAAGGGTTGTTTTAACCAGGCTGTTGCTTGGCTGCCCTTGGTATCTACTCGAAGTTGCACCTCAAATCTAAATAGCTTTATTAGGACTTGCTCCGAGCAGGACCTTCAAGTAGGCAACTTGATATTGTGTTTGGCTTCTTCCTGTCCTTCTCTCTACCCCTTTTGCCCTCCTGCAGCGTCCTGTTTCCAAGACATATTTCAACTCCATAGTAGGTTCCATTTGTTTTCTTAGCTGGCTGTCAGAGCCTTCTGTCTAAGATGTGACATGAAGATAATAATAATTAATAGTAATGCTTTGATATGATCCTTCTAAAGGTACCTGTAAGGCATCCATCTCACCAACTTGTGTGGGTTCTCCACAGTCTTTCTTCAATAGCTTGAAAATAGCCAGACTTCTTACATTTAAGTTCAGGACTTCCAAGACTCTCAAGATGTATGGAGAGAGAGAGGGAGAGAAGGTGGGGGCGGGGGGAGAGGGAGATAGATGAGAGAGAGAGAGAGAGAGAGAGAGAGAGAATGCAAAAGCAATGACTGTGACTTTACCTTGTACATCAGTCCTGTGGCATTATTTCCACCTCATTCTTTTGTCAAAGCAGTTACAAAGGTCTACCCAGGTTCAAGGGGAGAGAATATGGACTTTACTTCTTGATGGAACAGTATGAACATCACATTTTAGGAAGAGTATGTGGCCATGATGCGTATTGATTCTATCATATTTGTAAAATACAGTTTACCACACTAGATGACCATTGTCTTCACCCTCAGTCTGACCTGGTTGAGACCATGTCGTTTGTGACTTTATCTGTCTAGTAGGAGCCATGCCAACTTTTTTTTTCATTCTGGTCTCAGTCATAACTTAGGATATGCTCCTTTCCAAAGAAAAATTCTCAAGACCAATTCTCTTAGTGGCAAGAGATCTGACTAAACTCTTTCAAATTCATTTATATTCAACAGTCCATCCTAAGACCTATTACCTTTACAACAGAGAGCAATTACTCAATAATTGCCCAGTATGATTAGATTATGGTAGATTTTTAAGCCTCAACAACATGTGGGAAGAAGAAAAATGCTTGGCAGAGAGGCATTTAAGAGACCTTCACAATAATGACTGTCCCAATGTTATCACTCAGTTTGTAGATCAGACTTCTGTGGGGATCAAAGCTGAGTCTCTCAGGACAGACCCTACAAGTAATTATTTAAAGAATAAATCAAGGATACCTATTTTTTTAATATTATTTGCTTTTTTCTCTGGAGATGAAGTACTCAAAAAAAAAATTATTTAAGGAGTCTGACTCAGGTTTTATTGTAGAATAGCATGCCTGTGGGAATCTTGAAAGTTAATATAGTTTCCCAAGTAAATAGCTAGAAAAAGTCAACATAGTTTTCAAAACGAGTTTTAAAGTTCTGACAGATTTATTTGTTAAGTCTTCAAACCTGCATCTCTCTGATCCTCCACTTCTTTTGCAGAAAATGGCTCTGAAGATATTGATATACTTCCTAGCGGGCTGGCTTTTATCTCCAGTGTGGGTATCTTCCAGGCCCCTCAGTGCTCGCCTTGGTAGCTGTGTAGACAGCAGCTCCTGTTGCTGACAGAGCACGCGTGGACCCCTGCGCACGCAGCCCATCAGTGGGTAAATCAGTCCATTAAAAAGCCAAAACAGGATTCTGGAGGGCTAATCAGGACACCACAGGAATGCCCAGGCTTGCTCCTGTGGGCAGTTCCATACTCAGTAGGGTCTCAATAAATGTATATTGATTTCCCATTCCCTCCCCAAACTAATCTCCAGATCTGCCCTGCGGCGGTCCATCTCCATCATTGCCACAGTTGGCTGGGCCCCAGTCTTCTCCCGCACTGCTATTCCTCTTGTCATGCCCCTCTGTCTTCGGGGCTCGGTAAATGTCTGTGATTGAATGTTAACCATGTCACTCAATGCAGAACCCTTAGCCCTTTTTATCTTGGGTTCCCTGCTATTCTTTCCAGGCCTTTTAACCAAAAGTAGAGAAGAATCTACCTTTTATTCCCAAAACTGTTTTCACAGGCCTGGGATGACGAGGAGGTTGTGCGAGGGGACTGAATTTCACAAAACTGAAATGCATATATTGTAAAGATGTCACAAATTATCAGGAATTTGTTAGTTGGAATGGGACCTAAGTTGGTGAAAAGTAGACTAACCTACTTTTTCAAGGTGAATTCTGATTTCTGGAATTGCATATCCTAATGTTCTATTTTGGCCAATAAAATACTACCAAATAAAACAAACTTTTACATCTATATCATTTGGGCCAAAATAGGGGCACATATCATAACCCTTAATGACCTAAATTTCTAAATTCTTAAATATGCACAGTATAGTCAAGGTGTCATTTGTATTTTAAATTGCTGCCTCTAGTCGTATGTGTGGGGGTGGGGATGGGTGGGATTTTGTTTCTTAAGCCTTTCCTCCAAAATCCAAGATAAAACAAAGTTGTTTAGAAGAGTTTTTTCTTCGTTGACTTAAGTTTTTTATTCTCATTATAGATGTTCAGTGTTATGCCAAATAGCCTTTCACAATGACTATTCTATAGCTAGGAGATTTCTTTGCTGTAAACAGATAAAGTTTGTAGTTCTTAACCATATGCTGCTTTTCTATTTTCACTGGAACAAAAGTACTGAATTAATGCTATGCAGAAAATAGCGATTTGCATTACAAATGTTACCATGAAGCTTTAAATAATGCTGTTCTTTTGGGAAAACTAACAACTCATACTTGTAGGCTAAGGACAATATTCTTTGCTTATTTTTAATCTTAATGGCTGTAATAAATTTAAGTTCTTGTTGTTCTTGGTTTCTCCTGTCACCCCTTCTTGCCATCTTAGAACATGTTTGGCAGCTGCTGATATCAAGAGTAGTTCTGTGCGATAGGTATTTTTAGTCTATTTAGAGGTGCTGAGCAGGCTATTTGCTTCCTTACTTGGGCCTTGGCACTCTTCTCTTTGCCTGCAAGGTTACTCCCTTCTTCACACATTGCCAGCTAACTTAGTTCTCTGTGAGGCCTCACTGTAGTGGACGTTTAGCCTGTGTGGTGGACATTTAATTTCTGAGGAAATATCCCCTAATACTCTCTTGCTGGGTGAGGTTCCTCTTCTGGTGTCTCGGGTTCCCTGTGCTTAAGTCTTTATATATCACGGCATATCTGATGGGCTTGCTTGGAGCTCCTTGAGGTCAAGACTTTGGAGTATTCATGGCTATGCATAACACCTCACACACTACCTGGCATACCCAGGTGCTTGAGTATTCAGTGGAGGCATGTACTGGTGAGTGAGGACAGTTGGCAGATTTTGTTGCCTGTCTACACATACCTGTAGTCTTGGGGAAAATAAGATGCCTGCACTTCTGGGTGATTTTCACCATTTTCAGTGGTGAATGACATCAAAAGAATTGCTTGCAATCACTTACCACCAATTCGTACCCACAGAAAATGAGTGAATGTGAAACCATTTGTTAGAGGTGCTCCATTCACTGTGACACTTAATTTAGGCCAAGTTGTCTGCAATGCTCCTCCCTTGTTTCCTTATCAAATCATTTTCACTTCTAGAATAGCTAGTCTTTCTACTAGTTGCCCCCTAACTTTCCCTCAGCTACCAAGATACTTGCTGTGCTGATCTGCCTTGAGCTACCTTTCTGAGTGATATTCTCTACTGTCAAGACTTTTCTTTATGATATGGCAAAAGAGACTGTACAGCTTACGATTTGAGTGATTTAGGCAATTTGTTTTTCTGGGACTAATTTTCCTCAGGTGAAAAGAGAAGGTTTTCTACAGGTTAAAAGTGAAGGATTATATGTCTGTGACCTTCCCCCCTGCTCCAATGCTACCATTTTGTAAGCCACTGGACTTGGTGACAAATTGACTAGGGGGCGAAGGGTAGACTTAAAGACGGTATTGTATGACCTGATATTGTGGAGAACAGTGATGCCCTTAATGAAGAATAATAAATACAAAGGAGAGGCAGAATTTAAAGAGACGATGTGGATTTTGGTTTTGATCATTTAACTTTGAGCTGGCGTTAGGAAGAAGTTGGGGATCCAAGCTAGAGCTCTAGAGAGAGATTCCAAGTAAATGTGTAGATTTGAAAATCATCAGTATAGAGGAAATACCTGAAAACTTAAGAATTAAGATCTGCAGGGAAAGAGTAGAAAACAAGAAGGAAAGAGGAGTGGAGGAGATTGGAAGGAGGAAAAGATGCAGGACTTCTATCTGAAAATTTGACTTCTGGTTTTTTGACAAGTAATAAATGGGCATACCATAGTGTCAAAAGGCATAGAGATATAGGTAAGGGAAATAGAGGGGTTATCAAATAAGATATTTTGAAGGCCATTGATATGACCTTTTATAAAAGCATTTCTACTGGTAGAATACTGATTTAGGCAGTTGGGAGTGAGAGCAAATCAAATCAGAGAACAAGATGAAGCGATGCTTCCAAGAAATGTGACAGTGAAGGGAAGGCGAGATAAAAGCATGTTTCAATGAGTAGTAAAGTTAGGGAAAGATTTGTTTTCAGGAAGGGGAAGTGAGCAAATTTTCAGGCAAAAGAAGGAGGCATTGGAGAAACGTGAATGTAAAGGAAGAAAGAGAGCATGTAATTTTTAAAGGCAGACTGGCCCTAGAGAACAAGGAACCAAATAGGTAGGTGGTTGAGTTAACTTAGAACAGAAGAAGGATACTCAAGAAAAGATGGAGAAAGGATGAGAATCCATAAAACTGAAGAATCACTGAGTCAGAAAGCAGGGAATCAGAAAAAAGTGTTGAATGGCATTTTTGTTTGCTTATTTGTTTTCAGAGACATAGGAGGTAAAGTCTTCCATTGAGACTAAAGAAAAAGGTTCTGGGCTCTGGAAGAGCATGAAATAAATTTAGACTAGATAACCTATGGGAATGAACAAAGAGATTGAGAAACATCATGGATGTCTGGTGGAAGTTGACATGATAACTTTGTAGGGGAGGTTTTCCACCTGATTTAGACTAGCTCTATATGAGGTGGGTAAGGGAAAGGGAGTTGGTAGGGGATTTGATAAAGAAGAGTAGGCAAAGGGGGTGGCCTCCTTAGAAGACAAGCTATTGATTGATGAGAACAGATTATAGGTCTGCAAGCAGAAGTGGGTAGCTGTGGGCATGCTGGTCTCTTCTCCAGTTGTAGTGACCTAAGGAGAACCTAAGAAGATACAGCACCTTCTCTGATGCACTTCAGGAGTGTCAGTGCTATCTGGGGGAAGGTGAGGTTTCCAATAAGACTTAGGCATAGAAGGACTGTTCTAAGAAAAGCTTGAAGATGTATGAGGGTTGTCCGGAAAAACTCCAACCATATGTGCTGCTATTTTCGGTGTTAACATGGCTGGATACTTTCCGGACAGTCCTTGTAGCTTCCCTCCACTGGGTGAGGTGGGGGCAGTGGAAGGGCCAAGAAGAGTATTGTTATAATTAAGTGAGTGTGTGTGTGTGTGTGTGTGTGTGTGTGTGTGTGTATAAGAAAGGGAGGGAAAAGGGAGACAGAGGGAAGGTAGAGTAAGAAGGAGAAAATGTAAATTGAGTATAAGTGGAAATGAGGGTATAAGAAAAGATATATATATCGTAGTGATGGGGGAGGGACACGGGGAGGAAGTGGGCTGAATTTTGTAACCAGGGTAGAGTAAACCAACCCCAAGGTTTGGTGCAATGACCAGGATGCAGCAGAGGCCCAATACGTTCAGACTGCCTACGATTTGTTGATAAATAGCTGGTCCTTCCAATAGACAGAGCCACAGTCTAAGTTACTGGAATGAACTTTTTGCACTACTTGGAAGAAAATGATTCATGTCCCAATGTTCAGATGTATCTGTAGGAATAAAATAGGTTAGAAATAGTCAGATCTCTGAGACTGGTTCCCCTGAGTTAATTCTTGGTTAATTCTATGGTTTGTCAGTATAAAATATAATAGATGTAGGGATGGAAGCAATACAAGAAACCATACACCCTTTCTCTCTGCTTTGAGGAAGGTTAGGTATAGAATTTCCAGACATTTAATATTATAAATGAGACTCATACAACATAACAGCTTAGTCTCTTGCATTGTTCTCTTTTGCTAAACCCCTTTTCTGAAAATAAATATTGACTGTGTTTTTTTTCACCCCATATTCCCATTTCCATTCCCAGTGGCTTAGATGACATAGGTAATCATTCAGATTATTATAGATAATAGCAACAGCTGACAGAGTGAAAAATCCCAGAAATCTGAAAGAAGTTTTGGCCTTTGAACATTTTTGTTAGGCCTTGAGATTGTGGCTTCCATATGAAAACGTTGTTTCCATAGGTATATATGTGCATACTTATTCTCTATTTTTAAAAGAGTGTAAAGTATTCAAGCATACTATTCTTTGTAGCCGATGAGCCAGGACAAATCTTTATGATGGATCTGAAGGAGCAAAACCAAAGGGTCCAGGCATTAACCATGAGTGTTGGTTTTGTCACAGCATCATTTAATCCATGTGGGATCAGTACTTTCACTGACAAAGGTAAAGGCTGAAAGCTTAAGGGGCAATGAGGGAAATACAAACCAGTCATCCTCACCTACTCAGCATGTATGTGAAAGGAGAGAAGGTGTTATTTGACTGTAAAGATGTATATTAATAAAATAATAAATGTATATCAACATATTTTTAAACATCACATTAAAGAAGGGATTAGAAGTGGTCACTCCCTCTTTCTCTTACCTCCTTTTCTTCTCATTTAATCACAAAAGAATTTGCATATTGTTCTCAGAAATCTAACATAAACTAAAGTCCCTTTGAAAATAATTGCTTGACATTAAAAAACATGACAAAAGGAAAAATTTGATAAATTAGACTCCATCAAAATTCAAAGCTTTCTGTTTCAAAAGACACCATGAAGAAAGTGAAGAAACAATTGAAAGAATGAAAGAAAATATTTGCAAATTATATAACTGATCAGAGGCTTGTCTCTAGAATACATAAATAATTCTTACAACTCAAAGAGAAGACAAAGAACCCAATTTAAAAATGGAAAAAAGATCTTAGTAGACATCTTTCCAAAGAGATATACTAATGGCCAATAAGCACATGAAAAGCTACTCAATATCCTTAGTTATTAGGAAAATGGAAATCAAAACCACCAGGAAATACCACTTCACACCACTAGGATGGCTACAGTGAAAAAAGACAGGCAATAAACATTAGCGTTAGCGAAGATGTGGAGAAATCCCTCACACTTTGCTAGTGAGATTGTAAATGGTGCAGCCACTTTTGAAAACAGTTTGAGAATTCCTCAGAATGTTAAATACAGAGTTGAACATTTGATCCAGAAACTCCACTCCTTGGTATATATATATATATATATATATATATATATATATATTCCCAAGAGAATTGAAAACATAGGTCCATGCAAAACTTACATATAAATATTCATAGCAGCATTACTCCTAATACCCCAAAGGTGAAAATAATCAAATTCTCATCAACTGATGAATGCATAAACAAAAGGTGATATATTAATATTTATATAATGGAATATTATTTAGCAATAAAAAGAAATGAAGTAGTGAGACTTGCTATGATATAAAGGAACCTTGTAAACATTATCCTGAAAGAATTTAATCACTAAAGGCCACGTATTGTGTGATTCCATTTATACTGTGTCTGGAGGAGGCAAATTCAGACAGACAACAAGAGATAAAAAGTAGTAGACGGGGCTGAGTGGAGTGGGGAATAGGGAGTGACAGTTGATGGATCTGGCTGTCTTTTGGGGTGATAAAAATGTTCCGCTACTAGATAGTGGTCATGGTTGCACAACTCTGGGAATACACGAGTACTAAAAACCACTGAACTGTGGATTTTAATAGTGTGAGTTTACTGGCAAGTGAATTATATCTCAAAAAAGCAGTTATGGAAATGAAACATAGTTATTAATACATTGTATATGGGTATAAAGCAGTAATTGTCAATACTATATTTACTTACTGATAGTTCATGATTCCAAACTAATTAAATTTTTAAATATTTGTAGGTCTATAGAGCATGGAGAAAAGAACAATGAAAGCTCACAAATAGTAACTACCTGAAAGGAAGGCTAAAGGAAAGTGTTACAATTCAGAATTTTTTAAGAAATGGTATTTTAATTCTTCCAAATCCATCCTGGAATTACAATGTATTGTTAAGTATAAATTTGCTGGACAGGTTTAATAAATAAAAAGATGGCGAATAATGATTTCTACCCACTTATCCAATTCCTTTGGTGTGTCCCTGCACAGACTTGTTCAGTTTTAAATAAAGGAGCACTTTTTAAAATGTTTGAATACTATTGTATCAAATAGGTTAAATATTCCCTTGAAATCTTGTATGTGCTGTTCATTTGCTCAGAAAGGCCTTCTTTAAAATCATGCCAAACAATTTTGTATTGCTTTATAATTTACAAGCACTTTCATATATGATTGATGCATTCCTCCAAGTAAAATCCCAGGCTCAACTTTGACACTTGTCCTCTTCCTGTCCCATTCAGTCAACTAGTTATTATACAACATTCTGTTCAGTTTACCCCTCATTTACCTCTGCAAGCCGTCCACCTCTCCCCATCTCACTGCCACCATCCCTGTCAAGGTGCCCAGTTTTTCCTGGATTCTGCAAAGGCCCCCTTCCTTTTAATACTATAATACCTCAATTCATTTTCACAAGCAAAGGTTATTTTTGTGTGAATCTGATCATGTCAGTCCCTTCTTAAAATTCTTCATGTTGTTCCCATTACTCTGAAGATGAACCTAAGTCTCCGAAATGACCTGACTTCCTAGGTGCTACTTCTACACATTCCGGCATCTGGGTACTCCAGACCCACCGGACACCACCACACTTCCCAAGGACCACATTGGATTGCCTATAGCCCGACAAAAAGCTGCATGTCTCAGGGCCTTTGCATCCACAGTCCCCTCTAGCTGGAATGTCTTTCTACCACTTCTGGGTCACTCTTCCTCACCATTCAGGCCTGTTTAAATGTTATCTTCTCAGGGAAGTCTTCCCACAATCTTGCTTCAGGTATGAACCTTGTTTGTGTGTGTGTGTGTGTGTGTAATATATATATATATATATATATATGTAATTTTTTGATGTACTCTTTTTTTAGCACTCATCAAAATGGCAATTAACTTTTTTTAATTAATATTTAAAAATCCCAGCCTTCTTTCCCTCTGTTGTGATTGCCCTAGAGTGAGTTACTTCTCATCTTTAGACCCAATCTTGACTGTCACTCTATGAAGAAAGGAAAGTGCCCACTCCAGTATCCTTTTATTTACTAATTATTTTCTCCCTGACTTCTTCTCTAGAATATTATCACCACAAAAGCACGTGTGACTTGGCTCATTTCTGGATTTCCAGAGTCTAGAACCATATCTACTACATAGGAGGTTCTCTGTGGACACGTGTTAAATGAACCAAATGAAGGAGCCCTATGATCAGGCAGGCCAGATTTAATGCTCAGTTTTATAGATGGAGAATGGAGTTTAGGGAAATGCAGGTAAGCGTGACTTCACTATCGTTAGTAAGTGTCAGTTGCAGAACGAGAACCTAGATGGTCTTATTTCTAATACTATGTCCTTTATTTGGATGAAATTAGGGCTCCAGCTCTATTTAAATAAATCAAAATTAACCACTTTTTTGCGCAACAACCAACTAGACCTATGACGCTTCACCCAAGAAGGTGTAATGAGTGATCAGATTAAACTGAAACCATTTCATTGCATGAGATAGTGTTAGAGGTAGAGGTGGTGGTGGGGTTTGTATGTTTTTATTTTTGTTTTTTTCCAAGGGGCAGAGGGAGTAGGGGTAGGTTTGGGTTGTGTTGTGTTGTGTTTTGTTTTGAGATGGGATCAGTTTACAGTTTACAGATTAACCCTCAGGCATGTAATCAGGCTTTCAGAAGTTGGCTATATTATGACTGACATCTTATTTTATTATTAGTCACCTCCCTTAATTATATATTTAATTTATAGAGCCAAAACATTACACATGAATTGGAATGGAATGAGGAGAGAGAAGAGAAAAATATTCTCACCAAGAATTGCTCATATGGAAGGAGGTGTCCAGTGGAGATCTCAGAAGGAATAAAGCCAGGGCAGCACAGATATTATTCATGCTATGTCTAGCAAGAGTGTCTGGCTAAGGCACCATGTGGGGCTAAAATTCAACTCAGTTCTGTGTACCAAGTCCCAGGCCCTGAAACAGAGCTGGATCAGACCAAAAGAAAGATTCTTCTGTGTGGGAGCACCTTTCCTTAATTGGGTCAAGGTACCTGTGTGTTTTGGAGGCCATCTCAGGGTCCATTTTATCCTTGGACACCCATTCAAGGGAGAATAGGGGAGATGAATGCTGATCAGATCCTGCAGTGGGAAGATAGGCCTTTTCAAGCTCCAGAGCTCATCTAACTTGGAGCTCCTGAGAAGCCAGATTACTACCCTAAATCCTGTTCACAGCAGTTCACATTCCAATATGAAAATGGGTAAGTGAACATTCTCAAGGTTGGTAACACCTAGAATTGGCTAGCCTGTTTTCTCTTGCATTTAGATTTACATTTCATGTCCATTGGGCTCACTAAATATTGTTATTGCACTCTCGGGTAGTCGGCTTGTATCAGAAGTTCATTCTCTACTTGGGAAATGTTGCTTATTAATATTTTAAGATACTCACACAGCCCAGACATTCCTTGATGTGTGTTGCAATGTAGGCAATTCTCACAATAAAAAGTTCTCTGCAAAGCTTTGTTGAAGGGTCATGCTAGGATACCACATCCATGTTAATGCATCACTGTGGTTGTGTCTTTCTGTTAGAAGAGGGACAGATGAGGCTGCAGAGACCATTGCAGAAATGCCTAGGCTTGGCTCTGCCACTTTGTGCCACAGAAAGTGCTGAAAAGCTATTCACCTTGTGAGTTATAATTTCTTCAATTAAATGAGGATTCTGACATGTATCTGACTTAACCTCTCAGGTGGACTGTGGGGATCAAAAGCAAGATATATGAGAAAAATCTTTGGATGTGACCAATTTGTACCCCAAGTCTATTAATGGTTGCAATAGAAATAAACTTCTTGGAAATTATGCCTTTTTTCCACTTTAGACCATGTTGTGTATTTTTATGTTGTGAATCATCCCCGCATGAAGACCACTGTGGAGAGATTTAAATTTGAGGAATAACAACATTCTCTGGTTCACCTGAAAACTATAGAACATAAACTTCTCAAAAGATATGGAATTAAAGTATTTTGTACTTCTATTTATTTTGCACCTCTGCTATGTGCTTTGTTTTTTTGTTTTTTTTTAATTTAGCAGTCTTTCTTCAACTTCTGTTTTGTAGCAATTTTTTTCTAAGGCTTTCTAATGTTTCCCATGGCGACACTGTCCAGGACTCTACTAGAAATTGCTGTATTCAGTGTTAAATATCTTTATATTCTCCAACTTTCTAAAAGCATTTTAATTCTATTAAGGTGCTCAACTAGTTTCCCAACTCTAATTCCATCTTCTATACCACAGCAATGCAATACCTACTATGGGGCAGGCTCTCTTTAAATACCTATACCCATTTCTAATATCCTGGTAGGTTGTTTTCTGAGAGTTGGACCCACTGGTTGTTATAACCAACCTAAAAATGGGCTATTCCTTTGTTCAGTGAGAGCTTTAAAGTAGAATTGAAAAAAAAACCTATGGACACATATAAAAATTCACATTTATCAAGCATTGACTATGTGCAAGGCATTGTACCAGAATCCTTAATTTAATTCTCCCAACAGCCTTTAGTAACAGGCATGAGTAAACTGAGATGTAGAGTTTTGGATTAAGTAATTGCCCACGTTACATAATTTGTAAGTGGTAGAACCAAGGTCTAAAACTAGGTCTGTCTGAATTCAAAGCTAGGCTCTCAATGAGAATGATCAACATCTTTGTTATTGTGTTGAAAAAAATACTAAGTTTATTAGTGGGTAGGTTGCCTATTTCAAGGCTGTAGCAAACAATGAAGAATTTGTCTTTTATAAAATGGACTTAACCCTGAAAGACTGATTCTAGTACAGTAGAGGTTGATCTTTCCATGGGATAAAATAGGAAAAAAATAGTTTACCTTCTCTTCTTTCTTCTCTTTTTCAATATCACATATGAATTTCTCCCATGGAATTTGGGAGCAATAAAAGCAGAGTGCAAAAGAAATAAGAGAATTTGAAGTTACTAAACTCCTCCCATAACTCACTGTACTGGGTTCTGAGGCACAGTGTGGACCAGAACTGCCATGGAGTAGTCACTGGGAATGTGGACAAATCATTATACCTGTGCTTCAATTTCCTTAGCAAAATGGGGGTTTGCTTATTGGCCTGACTACCTGACTGTGATCAAATGCAATAGCATATGACCTCACAGGAAGAATTCCTCAGAAAATGCAGCCTTAGAGAAAACTCCAAACATGACTACTTGATTAGGGAGTATGATCCTAAGACTCAAAAGTGAGAGACCAACCTGGTACAGGGAAGAGGGGGTGTTGGGGTTGATTGTGTCCCCCACAAAGGATATGTTTACCCTCAATACCTCAGAACATGACCTGATTTGGAAATAGGATCACTGGCAGATGTTATTAGTTAAAGCCCACCATATTGATACACCCTTAATCCAATATGACTTATATCCTTACAAAACAATAGACAACCACCTATGGAGAATATCATGTGAACATGGAGAGTGAGGTTGGAGTGATGCATCTACAATCCAAGGAATGCCTGGGGCCACCAGAAGCAGAAAGAGAGAAGAAAAGATCCTGCCAAAGAAACTTCAGAGGGAGCATGGCCTGGTCAACACCTTGATTTCAGACATCTAGGCTTCATAAGAATGAGACAACAAATTTCTGTTGTTTTATGCCACCCAGTTTGTCGTACTTTGTTAAGGCAGTACTTCTAGGAAACTCACATGGCAGAGCATCCATAGTGAATACATTATCAAGCCAGCCATTGCTAAGTGCACAGGATTTTCCTTCAATAAGCAACATAAGCCTCATTTCAGGACAATCTGGCCAAAACAAGAAAGGTAGAAGTGTTTACCCACCAGGCCTATCTTCCATTAGTCAAAGGTTTGCCTCAAGGGGTGTTAACTCCTGTGCATTCCTGGTTGTGCATGTGCAAGTCACGTCTGGTGATATCCTGTGCTTTGATGTTAACATGGAAGCCTGAAGTGGGAGCCACAAGCCCATAACAGACATGTGGTAAGGCACTGTAAGGTTGCACTGTGGAAGGTCTGTCAGACCCCGTGCAGAGCTGCTTACTGGAACAGAGCAGGTAGAGCTTTGAGGATCTTAAGAGGACCTTGAGAGGTGCTCTGAGGCACACATTGACCAAGTAAGTGCTTTAAGGGTCAGGATGAGGTGCTATGGAAACACATTGTGAGGAATTTAACTTAACCTATGGGATTCGATAATGCTTTTGGAGGATGGAATGCTTAAGCTGAGACCCAAAAGATGAATAGCCCAGTGACCTTGGGAAAGTCATTATACGTCAAAACCTCAAAGTTATTTCCCGATTCATTCAAATTTTTCTCTCTCAATTTAATCTAAAGAAGTTTAATTTTTTTTTTGTTTTACATTTTTTCAAGTCAGTCTCCTTTTCTCTTTTCCAAAATGGAAATGACTTTATTGAGTTTCATTTGTTTGTTTGTTTTGTTTTTACTGTTGTAAGAGTAAGACTTGCTTCATTTAAAATATTTAATAGTATGGTATTAAAGAACATACATAAGAAAGAATAGCACTCATAATCCTACCTACACAGAGAAAATATAAAGGTCAGGATGAACTGGGTTATCCTACAATAGTAGAAAAGAAAAAAAAAAACTCACTTGTTTTCTCATTCATACTACATATCTAATATAGATGATCCAGGGACTCAGTTTTATAGTATTATCCTCATGTAGGGCTCTATGAGAACCACACTGTCTACATCAGAAAAGATACTGGTTACTGTGGAAGGGTGTGGGAAGCATGGCCGATCACATACTAGCTCTTAAAGTCTTTCATCCAGAAGCCACAGGTATCACTGCATGGCCCTGGCGAAAGGAAGTCACATGGTTATGCTTCTAATACCAAGGAAGTGGAGAATCCTCATTCTAAGAGGAGGAGAATCAGAACTATTGATGAACTACTCTATGACGGCCACAGATAACCATTATTAACATTTATAAGTCAGCAGATTTAGAGTTTAAGGCTTATTTGTGTGTTTGTTTCTGTTGACATCTGTGATGGGAAGATGAGAAAATAACAAGTGACTAAAAAACTACCGTCAGAGCAATGAAAAAGCATGTGCTTGCATTGGATTTCTTTAGTTCATATATATACTTTTTCAAATTGATAAACGTATTGTTCTTGACAGAGATTTAGTGATTTTTGACAACAATCATTGTTTTTAAATACTTGGGAGTTATTCTCGCTCTTCCTGCCACTCTAGCTTACCGATTTAGTGTGAATGACATTGAGGTTCTTGGACCAGAACAGTTCTCTGCTACTAGAGAGCACTATTTTGCCAGCTCCTTCTAGACAATATTACAAATGATCATGGATCTTCACTGGACTTACATTCTTTTCTATAGTCTGAGAGAGGTCAGAGCAGTGGTCAAAAAATTTAGTTCTGCCAATGAGATCACAATCTCACTAGATAAGAAGTACGTAAGTATTTTTATAATTTTTCTATCCTTTCCTCTTGACATTTTAGTGAACTCCTTCTTTTAAGAGGAGGTTATGCCCTAAGGCTTAAGTAAACAGTATATGTTTGGAGGGATCAGGCACGGCCAGGGTTTATACTAAATGTGTGATCTTAAGCAAACAGTTTGCCCTATTGTGCTTCAGGCTCCTACCAATGAAATGAGGGATTTTGACTCAAGGATATAAAGTTTTTTCCAAATTCTTATGTGACTCTAGAAACACACTTACCTAATACACTGAAAAGGAGAGTAAATGCACAACACCTCTGGCTCTAATGAGGTCAGAAGGTCTTTAACCACTAGATTAAGTTAAGTTACCCAAAAGTTCTTGGAGAGGGAGGCCCAAATTTAATTGGGCATTATGATTGTATAAGTTTCAGATTTACTGATACACTGCAGTAGAGTATACTATGAGAAAAACTATCTTGTGCAGCATAAAATTTTATTGAGGAACACTCTTTTAAAGTGTTTAAAAATAAAGAAGAATACCATGAATATTAATACATAAATTTGAGGTAATGAATAGAGATGATCCCTGTAGAAAACAACTCTAAATATTCTTCCTCTTTTTAAAAATGATTGTGATTCAGCTTCACGGTCATTTGATTCTTCTTCTCAAGGACTAGGTTTTGGAAGTATTAAGTCTTTGGGCTTTATAATAAGACCACTTCCATTTAATGTAAAGACTAAATCATGACTCCTAAGAATTGAGATTAAACCTATATATCATCTAGAAATACCAATTTCATTACTTTATAGTTATGTTTTATAGTCAAAGCTTATTTAAAGCACTTAAAGAATAATAAAAATACCACTTCATTATCTTCTTTTCCTGTGGGTTAGAAAGACAGTGCTGTGGTACCTTGAGCTACTGTGAATTTTTATACTTCTCCAAAATAAAATTTAGTGTTATCTCTGTATACTGTAATACTTGCTTAAATGTATATGTAATGCACTTCAAAGGTCTATATATGCAGCTGATGCAGCATGTAAGAACATTTATGTAATGAAAATACATGATACATGGAATGTAACTCAACTGAAAGTAAAAGTACTCTGGCTTGCCAAACAACTTGGCCTCTTAAATTAACTCCCACGCTTGACCTAGGAATGTGCTCTCTGAATGAAGGAAACATGACTATTTCAGGAAAATGTCAGTGAGAGTGTACTTGCACTTCTAAAATGCAGGAGCAAAGCCCCTAAAAAATACCAATTTCAGAAGCCAGAAGAGCTGGTGGGAGGGCTGAGGGGTAGGGAACACAATTGAACCATTGTCTTCACTTCTCTTTTTGTGTTGGAAGGCAATACATTTGGGCACCTTAGTAGTTGACGATCGATCCTGACACAGCAGATATTTTGGCAGGATGACGTCATAATGCCGTGAAGCTGACATCAGGATCTCTAATCCTGAACTACCGCAGGGTCAGAAGTAAGTTCCCGTGCTTCTCTGAGCTCACAGACAAGGCTGTAAGAACAATGTGTTGAGGGACCTCGGCAAGAATTTAGTGAGTCATACGTGACGCTCCAGAACTGAACAAATTGCATATATGAAAAGAGTAGAGATTTTGTCAAGATGAGGAGATATGGCCCATTAATCCTTTCTAGTTATCAGGTGCCTGCCACTTTAGCAGTATTAAACAGCGTGTCCTACGCTCGCGAGGGCTACATTTGCCATGGAAATAATCGGAAAATAGGAGCTTGGTTGTTCACATTGACTCAGGTTTCCATATCATATTCTCAATCAAGATGTAGACTCAGAGCAGAGTTAGGCAAAGGGCGAGTCATATGTGGGACCATCTTCTTCCACACTACCCAATATTGAAGCTCAAATGAAAGGGTTTACATAACTATAGTCTCAAAACAAAATTAATTTTTGCCACTGAGTATTTCATGTAACAACCTGAGATAAAGGTGTGGGATCTTCCTTAAGTTAAAAAGCCAAAACTCAACTGAACTTTTCTAATAAGAGATTTCCATATAGATTTTCTATCATGTCCTGTTTGAGTGGAATTTCATCCAGGCTATTTGGAAACCTGTGCACTTAATGTATTTTTTACTGATGAGTAAACTAAAGTGTGTTAATAATCCTGGGGAATCAATAACAGTATTAGGTAGTGATGCATTAGGTTAAATTCCCAAGTATGCATTCTTTATGCTTCCTAGTCACTTCTCAGATGTGAGGGACCTTCAGCTGTGATGACTACCATCTTACTGGTTATGAGATTGGGTTAGCTTGATAACTGGGTGTCCGTTTTTCATTTCTTCCTGTGTTTCCTTCTCTGTGCTGTAGGCCTAGTCAAAGGCAAGCCTCTTTCCCCAGAGAAACACTGTTTACTCAAATACTAGTTAAGAGTATCTACTGTCTCACCTCCTTCTACAGGAGATGCCTGAACTATCAAAATTATGTAAATCATCTGTTCAAGGATATGGCTAATATCAGATAACAGTCCAGTTGGCTGCATAGATATCATTGGGACATTAATATTTTTCATCAGAAGAAGGAAAAAATGATTCAAATATACAAATTTTAGCTTATTCATTTCTGAGAAGCACATTAGTCCTGGAGTATTAGAGAATAAAAAGTTCCTGACAGTTGTTTGCTCATATAGTTTACTAACAAATAATCTTTTTTGACAGTGACTTTGCATCCAGAATGCTCTGTCTGAGAAGCCCAGGGTAAGTACTGAGCATGCCAATACTGGCTTTGTGCTTCAGGGCGGCTCTGTGGCTTTTGTGTACAACAGAAAACCTCTCATAGGCACCATATTTCACAAAGCTCTGTATTCTGTGCTCTAGACTCCAGATATTTCAAAATGTCCCCGTGTTTGGCAAAAGTAAACCCCTAATTCTCTGATAAATAGAACTGTAAGTAAATGATGAACATCAACAAAAGTGTGTCTGGCTTTTCTTTTGGTTAGAAGGAAGCAGAGAGATTAATAATATCCACCAAATTGCAAGTTAAGATAGTGACAGTCCAACAAGAAGCTAAAACTCTCTACTCCTTTTGTGTAGCACCCTCCTTCCACAATAAGATGTGTGGACTGTGGTGAGTGAGATGTCTAGCTAACCTAGGGCTCCTTAGTAACTATGTGGCACAATCACTTCTATATCTATCATGTTCTGAGCCTCCTGCCACCTAGACCAGGAGGAAAGCTACTGTTCAAATATTTATAATTCCCCTTCTCTTCTTCCCATTGTGCTAGGCACTGTTAATCAAATGAGCAGTCCATGGCTAAAAGTAAGAATTGGCATCGTTCGATTATCCAAAACTCTCCCTAGTACAGGCACACCGGAAGTCAGGTTCCAGTAAATCTGAGAGACAGGCCTCATTTAGGGCAAGCAGGGCTAATCTCTTCCTTTGTAATAGGTCTTTATTTATAGGTTTTTCTTATCCATGGTTTCACTTTCCATGGTTTCAGCTACTCATAGTCAATCACAGTCCAAAAATACTTAATGGAAAATTCTAGAAATAAACAAAAGTTGTAAATTGTCTGCCATTCTGAGTAGTGTGATGAAATTTCAAGCCATCAATTCCCTGCCTTCTTGAACGTGAATCATCCCTTTGTCCAGCAAATCCACACTGTATATGCTACCCTCTGTAAGTCACTTAGTAACTGGGTTATCCATGTGACTGTCATTGTATCACAGTGCTTATATTCAAGTAATCCTTTTTTACCTAATATGGTCCCAAAGCCATTCACATAATGTTTTCTTTTTTTAATATATAACTCTAGGCAACTTTTTCTTTTCTTTTTTTCCTTTTCTTTTTCTACTTATTTGGGTGCCATTGGTTAACAAGAAGCACATAGATTCCGGGTGTATAATTCTACAGTGCTTCTATGTATTGTATTATACCATTCAGATAACTTTTATTGCAGTATATTGTTGCAATTGTTCTATTTTACTATTGGTTATTGTTGTTAATCTCTTACTGTGCCTTATTTAGAAATTAAACCTTATTATAGGCATGTAAAAAAATCTTAGTACAAGTATATATAGGGTTCGGTACTACCCACAGTTTGAGGTATCTACTGGAGATTTTGTAACATACTCCCCACAAATAAGGGAGACTACTGTAGTGACATCTGAGTCTGAAGTATTGTAATCAGCTTGGCTCTGAACCGTGAGATGGAGCTTCAGGACTGTTACCT
The DNA here is from genome assembly GCA_004026885.1 of Lyroderma lyra. Taxonomy (NCBI): domain Eukaryota; kingdom Metazoa; phylum Chordata; class Mammalia; order Chiroptera; family Megadermatidae; genus Lyroderma; species Lyroderma lyra. The sequence goes on along the minus strand of PVJL010006302.1, from coordinate 1,269 downwards.
TCGACTGTTTTAAACTTACTCTTCTGGTTAATTCCATAAACACTTACTAAACAACGTCCCATAGACGTGTCCTTAAGGATTCAGAAATTGTCATCATAGGCAGAAAGAACAGGGCACAAGGCCACTGGGGGAAAGAGGCAGGGAGGAAGAGAAGGAAGTGCTGCCAACAAAGGAAGGAGAAGATAAGATTATTCTTACGAAAAGTTGCACCTATAGCTAATTGTAATGGATTATATTAATAATGCTATTACCATTGCATGCAGGAAAGAATCTCCACCCCATGTCACCATGACAGTTCCTACAAGGGAATCCCACCTCCTAATGGGAAGAAGTGGTCATCTACAGCAGGGAGCCAGCCTGGGAAGGTCTGCAAAGCCACCCCTCAATATGCCTCGCCCTCCTTCAATTACAATCCTTAGCTTCTTTGTTCTTCAGGGCCGTTGGCCTTTTTCCTGGCCTGCCCATGCCTATCATTTTGAAAGTGTATTGCTTTACCTTTAATAAATCCCCTGCTTGCTTGGCTTTGTTCGCATGGCATTATTTGCACATCCTGGAAATGCCTTCCTCTGATGATAAAAGAATCTGTATCTTCTCTGGCAACAAAACAAGTAATATAGTTCTGGTATGAAGTCTCGTCTGAAGAAACAACTCAACCTTGGTTTGATGAGAATGAAATGTCCCTTTCCCGGTAAAAAACCAGGACGGCCTTAAGCAAATCATTAATGAGAATCAGCGTAGCCAAGCATCCCACCCCTTGCCATTTTTGTGACTTTTACTGGGGAAATGGTTAGTGGGTTTTTGTTTGTTTTTGGTTGCTTTGTTTTCTCTTGCAAGGATGGGGAGTTGGGGAGGCCTCTTTACTTCCCAAAGAATTCTGCTCTGTTAGATATAAGTTTTGCTGGATAGTTATATTGCAGGGTAAAAGTCTACTTTTTAGCCTTTGCAATCCTGCTGGTTTAGACGGTAAGATTGTAGTTCCCATGGCTTCAGGGGAGGAATGACTCAGCAAAATGTTACATTCCGTTCTCAGATTTTAAGTTTCGAAACCCATCGGGTCGACACTGAAAACAATAGTAACTAAGAGTATTTAAACAGTTTTGAAAAATATGAGTCTTTGTTTTTTTTTTCCTGTCCCTAACTTTTACACCTCCTAGATTAGATAAAGTTTACCGGACCAGGAGGAACATGGAGTCAGAGACAGGAAGATTAAGGGCATTTCGATACTGATGGGCTCCTGACAATTGTCCCTTCTCTGCCTTCGCCAGACAG